>JAVANC010000009.1:36033318-36093137 GCA_033319125.1 Parnassius glacialis | reverse complement strand
TTAAATAACCATTGTGAGATACATCGTACAGTGCGGGATATTGGGCCACCTGGTTTATCAGTTTCTATTCCACGGAATCGGTGAAACTCGTGTTTTAAGAAAAATTCTACGTGTCGCTCGGGCGTCGGCGGCACTACTGATCTACGGTCGGGCGACATGTCGTCTGCCGCTCCGACAAACGACGTGTCGCTAGCTATGGAAGGTATTTCATAGAACTACATAGAAACCAGTGGTGTCGCGACGACACGTCGCCTGCTGCTGTCTATGGTCGGCTACGTAATGGTACCTTCAATTCGTCCCATTGCTGGACTCTACTAGGTAGTAAGTACCCTTATACCTATTTCTGCCGCAGAGCATCGAAACGTGCATTGATTAGTTCCCGACAGTACAATTAAAGGTTATGAGGCATTCCATATAAGTCCTCAGAAGTGACAACGCATGTGGAACTTCTTGCACATGGGCTGCAGTAGCCACTTACTATTGACAATACAATTTTATAAAAAAAAAACACGTAGAGCAGTAAGCCAGCCATGCTACTTGAAGACGTGTTAGCAGACTTCACATCATGTCCTAGAATATTTTATTTTTATAATATTTTCTACTCTATCTTAAATATCCTATGTGAAAATATCGGCTCTGCAATTCCTTCCGTTATTGAAAAGAAATTGCCGTTTGATCGGCAATTTTGTCGTACTACGGGAATGCGTTATAACATTTTAGACGGTAGTCTATTGTAAGTAGTTATTTTCCATCACCGAAACGGAAGCTATATCACAAAAATTTAGAACAGTTTTATAATATTTAAATACAAAATTCAAAACTATTGAAGATTTGAAAATAACTCAACTAATTGTGTGTGTTGTAATGACTATTGCTATAGTGCTTTAATAAGGGGCCGAGGTGTTTGATGTACGAATACGTTAAATTATATGAATTTATGCAGGATGTTAGTCCGCAAATTTGAGCGCTGCAAACTAAGCTTAAATTGGCAATTTAAAATAAACGTGATAAAGTAAAAATATAGTTTTGTTGACATAGATATAAAATTGGTTTTGTAAAAGTTTTCAGCTTTTTAATAATATTATTTTGTTGCTACCCCGTTTTAAATAATTTCCTAGACCAATTTTTGGAAAACGTAAAGTACTGATTTCTTCCTACTTTCTTCTGTTTTGATTATTTACTTCATATATAATGTAAAATGGTGCATGTAAATTCATAGGTAAATAGAAAAAAAAAGCTTTAAAACTCCTTGAAAATTTAATGCGTAGGAATTTAAAATAAAATTTAACTATTATTTACATCAAGTGATCCCTTTTTCTCTGCAGACGTTTTTTATGAAATTTGTAATTCCTGCGAAACTCTTACAAGATACTTCTACAAAGAAATATTTCAACCTAAGCCTATCCCCCTGCGGGTCAGAAATGTTATTGAATACAAATCGTTCTTTTGACTGTAAGTTAACCGAGTTTCGCGATTCGAGATTTTTGATAAATGAGCTTGGGCTTGAGCTTGGGTTACCGTGAATACATTGAACGTAGATATAAATGAGTTGAAGTGATAATTTCTCAGCTAAATTTGGCCACGACTGTAACTTTTGAATTGTGGTCGCAAGTAAAGAAAACACAGAGTCAGTGGTCCTAAACTACCTGAGACTGCTGTTACGTTTATGCGATAAGGTTAGGGACACACTTGGAAGCATTATACGTAGCCGTGGTTAATTATGATGTCAGGACGTCGAACACCTCAGTCCCCCCGTGATCATGGGTTGTATGTAAAATAAATTAATATACGCGATGAAACCCTTAAAAACTAGTTTTAACTAAAAATATATTTTTGAATTTTTCAGATATATTGGGTTAATGTTGATGTTCCTTTTACCGGTGAGCAGGTGGTAAATGAGCACTAAAAATTGCAATCCACAATTTCATTAGTGTTGGCGAGAATCAAACTCGGTTGGGTTGCTCAGTGAATTTTACAGATCACCCAAGTGAACATAACAAATGAGGGGACGTTTTCGGTATTTCAAACAAATTCTTAAATTTAAAAAAAGCTGATGTCGTATCAGTTCATAGTACCTGTCTGCGGGTCTTGAGTATAATCTGCAAATAAAATAACAAATTCGTTTTCTTTAGAAGTGCAACTTTTTTGTTACACTTACTTGTAAAATAGTAACAATTATGAGTGTCTTGAATTGATTACGCGAAATCTGTTCAGCAATGTAACAACGAAACTATGTCTGGATGACCGTTAAACATTCCGCAAGTTCAGTTTTGTCAACTAAGGGTTCTAGACAAAGTTGGGAGCACCATGTGAAATTTATGACGGTCAGGGCTATTTTACAACCTCCTAAACGAGCGACCGCGGTCAACTGATTCAGGATGTACTTTTATTGGGTTTTCTCTCGGGTGTGGCCATTTGCATTTTCTCTACCTCGAGTAGTCTGATTTTATATATATATATATATATATATATATATATATATATATATATATATATATATATAGTCAGGTCATAAGTATTGTCACACAGTAAAAACTTTTCTTTTAGAATGCTGGCCACAAAAAAGTTTATTGAATTCGAACTTGGAATTGTTCATGAAAATAAAAACTGTATACTTTTTAGAATTTTACTCATTTTTAAATATGGAGTGGACGCTTAAAGAAGACCGTGTTGCAGTTATTGCGTTGCATCGTTGCGGTTACGCGCCAATTCAATTTTTCGACATACTGTAAATTTTTAATATAACCAAAAGATTCGTTTATCGTACCATCAAACGATACAATGAAGACTCTAGTGTAGATGACAGGTCAAGAATTGGTCGCCCTCGGTTTGTTAGGACTCCAGCAGTGATAAAAGCTGTGAAGGCGCGAATTCAAAGAAATCCCAAACGTAAGAAGAAACTGTTGGCCCTTCAGATGGAGTTAAGCAGAACCACGGTGAAAAGGGTATTAAATGAAGACTTAGGGCTTCGGGCATATCGAAGAAAAACAGGACATCGTTTGAATGCTCGTCTAGGGGACCTGAGACTGAAGAGATGCCGCGCTTTGTTGAAGCGGTACGCGAGAAAAAAATATCGGGAAATTCTTTTTTCGGATGAAAAAATTTTTACCGTAGAAGAGAGCTACAACAAACAAAATGATAAAGTGTAACACCAGCGCGTGTTCGACCGGGTCGTTCAACCGAAAACATTGCAGCCGTGAGCCACAGTGTTGAAGAAGATCCAAATTTGTCAATTCCTCGACGTTCTCAACAATTGGGGTTATCCAAAACCACCACATGGCGAATTTTGCGTAAGGATTTGGCTTTGAAGCCTTACAAGGTTCAATTGGTGCAGAAATTGAAGCTGACCGACCATTCACATCGCCGTAGATTCGCTCAATTCATTCAGGAACAGCCCGCTGGTTTTTATGAAAAAATATTTTTTTCAGACGAAGCCCATTTTCACTTGTCAGGGTACGTCAACAAGCAAAATTGCCGCATTTGGGCTTCTGAAAATCCTAAAGCGATTATTGAGAAGCCTTTGCATGCTCAACGTGTCACTGTATGGTGCGCTATGTGGTCTGGAGGCGTGATTGAGCCGTTTTTTTCGAAGGTGAGGCTGGAAATGCGGTAACGGTCAATGGATCACGCTATCGCGAGATGTTAACATCTCAATTTTGGCCTTTTATTGATGACATCGATATCACAAACATGTGGTTTCAACAGGACGGTGCCACATGTCACACAGCCAACGAAACGATCAATTTATTGCAAACCAAATTTCCCGATCGCATAATTTCACGAAATTCAGCTGTTAAATGGCCAGCCAGATCGTATGATTGGATGATAACACCACTGGATTATTTTTTGTGGGGCTATGTTAAGGACAGAGTCTATACGGAGCCAATCGAATCGATCGCGGCCTTAAAACTCAAAATCCGTGACGTGATTAACGAAATAGACCCGCCATTTTGCCAAAAAGTGATTAAAATCTTTGATGAAACAATCGACGTCTGTCAGCGTGGTCGTAGTATTTGCCAGATATCATTTTTCATTCATAATTGCCAAACTGTTCTCTTCGTAATACAATAACAATTTGAATCATCTTCATCTAAACTCTTTGTTTTATTTTGTTTTAGAAAACAAAGTTCTTGTTGAAAACCCCTTTATATATATATATATATATATATATATATATATATATATATATATATATATATATATATATAAAGTCAGTTTTATATGAGGAAAGAAGACATTTAAATAATTCCTAGCTCATGGATAATAAACATTGCGAACCTACCGGTCGCCTCATCTTAAAGGCCATTTACATATTGATTTTTGAAAATATTTTTTTATACAGGTTGATAGATAGAGGTGAAGGGTGATAGATATCTACATCCACCCTCAAACAAAAATCAAATGCAGATGTGTTGTCACCTCTGAGGACTAACATTAAATTCCTCCTTACAAGTAAAAAGAATCTTTGGTTCTTTACACTCACCTAGAGGTACAATTCCGTAGACGACCTGCAGGCAGCAGCAGCAGGCGACATGTCATGGCTTCATGTCACTGCAGTCATGATTCCAAAACTGACTGCAGGCGGCAGTAGCCCGTGTTCCAACCTGTTCCGAATGTTCCGTGGGTTCTCTGTTTATGTAAACAAAATAAATACTTACTACTTTTATTTAACTCCTTTCCTATATTTTTTCAAATATTAACTTTTATCACATTGTTTAAATAATTATTGTGAGATGCATCGTACAGTGCGGGATATTGGGCCACCTGGTTTATCAGTTTCTGTTCTTCGGAATTGGCGAAACTCATTTTTTGAGAAAAATTCAGCATGTCGCTCGAGCGTTGGCAGCACCACTGATCTGCGGTCGGGGTATAATGTCGTCTGCCGCTCGGCCCGTAACGACAAACGACGTGTCGCTAGCTACGGGAGGTATTTCATAGAACTACATAGAAAGCAGTAGTGTTGCAACGACATGTCGCCTGCTGCTGCTGCCTGCAGTCGGCTACGGAATTGTACCTTTACGCTAACACGCTCCCTGGTATTCTGTGAGAGCGCGGTCCTACCCCGGTCGAGCCAACCCATTCGTGCTAAAACCATAATATAGCTGCAGCGTAGCTGCTAAAGCAATGAAAGTATCAGATCCTAAACAGCACGTTTTAGTGTATTGAATAATTTTTATTATGATTTTTAATTTTCCTTTTTAATAAAACTGAAAAAATGTATCACAAAAAACGCAATTCTAGCTTTTTTTTTATAGATAAAGATGCAGGACATCGTGTTTCTAAGAGTAGTTCGTTTAGACTATAACTTTGGGTGCGACATGTTTGTTTGAGTCTAAGAACGTCAGGTGGTTTTAAGAAAGGTGACTTTAGGATAACCCTATTCTTAATGTCCGCTTCAGAACAATCTCTAATTGTAATATAGTTATCGTATGCACTTTAACAAACCACATCATTAAGGTCGCACGTGAAATACCCATACAGGCGACAGGAAGCATTATTAAAGTTGCCAGATGTGAGATGTGTGCACTAAGATAGAGTTTCTCGTTTCCAGTAAAAGGGGTCTCCGGTTCTCTACGCTTACCATCCGAAACACAGTAAATTTAAGCTGCTATTTAATACTGGTATTCTGTGAGATTATGGTCCTCCCCGGTCGAGCTGTCCCATTTGTTCGTCAACTATTCTACTGATATAGCCGCAGCATGGCTCTACCACGTATAAAATGCAATGCAACTATCAATTCGCCTGTCAAAGGAGACAGACAAATCCTCTCAACGATCAGAGATCCATGTTTAGCCCGTCTGGCGCCTTTTACACTGAATAAAACCAATTCTACCTATTTAACGCATTTAATTTAAGATGTTTAACTTATTTTTAATCTTAAAGTTTCGCGTGTGTTAGACGCAGTTCTCCATCACCGGTCTGGGTATTTTACATTTTGAGTATATGACGGCTATACCGCCATCAATCGAAATCAAGGAAATATTTCTATCAATTTCCATTTTCATCTGTATTATGCTAACGGGAAGAAATAAAATGATGGCTTCTTTAACATCACCATGATACAGCAAATAATATTGCCGATAGAGTCGTCATGCTTGGCAGACGCAATATATGATTGTAGTATTAGATTCCTAACTTTGACACTGCTGCCATTGGCATTGGAGTTAACTTAGAGGACATTCTTCGGAAGCCTTAAGATTTTGAAACATTTCTCAAAGTCATCTCTTACGACACCGGATTACGGAATGGGGTGATAGTTTCTAGAAATAGTTTTTTCTATAAAAATAAATATTATATACCATCATGTATAGATTTATATAGGTTTTTGGAATAGAGAAGAGTCCGGCGCGTGTTAGCAGGCTTCACATCTCCGTGATTTATTATTTCCCAGACATACATGTTTCTTTAGATAAATCAGCACTTACAATTATTTTAGCAAAAGTATTATTGAAAATAAAATATACATGAATAAAAAAGAATGAAGTAAATATTTAATACCAAAAGGGATTAAGATTATAAAAGGCCAGGAAAAGGAAAATTAAATCTCGCTTTGCGTTATCGAGTTGGAATTTTTTAAATTTTCCACTACATTAGAGATCACCCTCAACAATTTATTCGTGATAGGATAACATAACGGCTGTAGGCCCGTATGTATCTGATAATTTTTTTGCGATAATATTAAATTATACAAAGATTTAAAGCGATTTCTTACGTTTACTAGTTTGTACGGATTTATCGTGTGTAACCTATTTAATTTTTCTATAATTAATCTCATATTCTTCAAACTTAAAAATTTCTCACTTTTTTTTAAATTATTATGTCCACCTATATTAAACTAAGCGCCGCAAAAAGACAACGTTATGAATTGGGAAATTTTATTGAAAGCATAGAATATATTTTTATTTCCTGTTCTAAATATTTTGATAAAGATTTTAATGAAGTTACCCTAGTTATAAGTTTATTAATTTTATTTTTTTTATTTATTATTCCCTTTTATATATCTTATTATTTATTTTACTATTTATTATATCTCTCATTATTCTCTTATTATTATTAAGTTATCAATGAGCTATAATTAACGCAGTAAAAATTAAAAAAAAAATCACTGAAGGCATTCCACATGCACATGCTACTACAAATTACGATAATTTGCTTCACCGACGAATACGTGATATGTATACTAGTATATGCGGACGTACTAGTTAAGT
Organism: Parnassius glacialis; assembly: GCA_033319125.1. Lineage (NCBI taxonomy): Eukaryota > Metazoa > Arthropoda > Insecta > Lepidoptera > Papilionidae > Parnassius > Parnassius glacialis. The sequence goes on along the minus strand of JAVANC010000009.1, from coordinate 36,085,929 downwards.
TACAAGCAAATCAGTAAAACTTAAGTAGGTATGTGTCATAAATTAAAATTGTTATAAAAATAGTTTCTTTTTCAACTTGGATCACCGCGCTTTCTTTTTACGTGTTTTCTTACATTGTTTCTATATCAATGTATTAAATCAGCAGTAGTTTCAATTAATCATTTAATTAGTGCGGTCGGGAATTGAACTAGTTTTACACCAGGTATTAAATTTTAAGGCGAGTTGTTATACTTGGAAAGAACTATGCTCTTAGTCTCTCTGGTTGATAAGATTCTTGTTGAAGATATTCACCAAAGAACCAAGGTTACCAGCATAGTCTTCGTTCGGTATGTAAGCCGCAAGCTGGAGCTGGTAACATGTATCGCAGAAGTGTTAACCGTTGCCACATACTCGTACATGACAAAAGACCGCGCTGACATCAGTACAGTTTGGAAGATCTCTTGATAGACGGAGCAAAATCTGCGCAAGGCGGCTGGTAGCAGATGGAGATCTGAATATCGGGCCATGTGGCGCACTGTGGGATAGGCCCATCATGATGATTATGATATTTATTTTATGCTGATGTCACGTTAATAACACAATTGTGACCACTCGATTAAGAGATTATGTTATGCTTTATGTATAAGATATCTAAACATAATTGACAATGACAGCTGAGTAGTTGAGATGCGACTTTTGGGCTTTGGACTTTTCCTTATTAGGCTTATTAGGTTTTTGGCCAGTGATTTTAAAGATAACATGTCCTGAGTGGGCATAGCCCACGTAACTGGCCTTTTACTTGTCATTAATAAGTTAACAAGTCACGGATGTACATTAAATCGGAAGTACATACATATATACACATAGTTAATTAGCATTCAAAACTTCATTGGTGACGGCAGAGATTGAACTGGAGTTGCTCGCGTATAGTGGAATTTACAGCACATAGTCACAACATAAACATCATCATCACGCCGTATCAAAGTCTACATACAGATCAACATAGGTTTTCCCCGTAGATTACTCCATGGGGGGGATATTTGCCATAAATGCCTTGCTTAGCAGGCGGATTTTCAACCACAGTTTATTATTTTATTTGAGATATTTTCAGGAAGATGCTACTGCACTTCTCTTATTTTAGTTTCCTTCTTTCTTCTCTTTCAAAACACACAGGTTAATATGAGGTATTGGTTTCTCTCACGCCCCTACTATACGGCGTACATACCTCACATACATTCTAGCCACAAATATTACTCTCTTTATCCTCCTCTTTTTTAATCTACTCCGCAGTCGAATAAAAACTTTATTAAATGTAGATGCAAATTATTACTATGTTTTGTTAACAACTTGCTGAAGTTTCTCTCCGTGGGTGTTCAATTATTCAGTACATTAGACTTGGCCCCACGAAAAACGATTTGTTGTTACGATAAAACGTACACTTCGGTAATCGATTCGGTGACAGTGATTTATTTTAGCAACGCGGATGAAAAGCAGTCTGATTTTATAATCAAATATGTTTTCTTGAATTTAATCATTTGATAATAAAAATGCGTGAGTGTCGTGGAACACTCGGTTGGAACAAAGTTCCTTGCGTAGTATATTATTATTGATAAACGTTTGTAGGTATTATACTATTGATTAACAAATACAAATAAATGAATTACTAGCGTCCAATAAAATGAAGCGCCATTTGAAATCAAATAATATTTCTTTTATGCCAAGATAAGAAAAAGTGCGAGGGAGATGGCTATTATTCCATCTCACTTCCTTATTTCGCCGCCAAGCCCGTCTACACTATGATACAAGGGGTAGTGACCAAAGACGTATTAAATACTTTTAAAAACATCTTAGGTAGTAACGAAAAAATCTTACATTTTTTGTCGCCTAGCTCCCATCCGCCAAACCAGTACCGTCTGATAAATAACTTCGTTCCAAAATAGAAGAAATGAATTGAAGCGTGCGTCCATTGCATAATTTTGTCATCTGCGTAAAGGGTACTGATTACTACGTCGTAGGACCTGGATTCAGATTTCAGCCGAAGCCAAACATAAGTTGTAAGTTTGTGTTGGTAGTGATTAGGGCTGCCAACCGTATCAAATAATTTAGTATACTACTATTTATAGAGACTGGATATTCTAATTTTAAGGGTCGATTTTTTAATCATTAGAACAAAATACAACCCACACAATTTAAAAGTGCCATTTGTGTGAATAAAATAGTTCAATTATTTTACTTTAACTATCAGCAAGGTTATGATTTATTGGATGGATAACTTTTATCTAATGATTGAATTCTTGGCCCGAAAATATTTATTATAGTAGGTAAATCTGCTATATTTTAATAATTTCTGGTTGTGGCGTATCAAAGGGTGGAGAAAGCTAAAAAGCTACCTTTAAAAACAAAATATTAATTTTATTTTTAAAGGTAAGTGCAACCTCATTGTTGTACTCATATCTAACCAATTGTGTCTTTATAACACAATCATTTAGTTTTTGCTGGCCAAGTTAGGTCAGATTAAAATTAAGACAAATTTGATTGTTTTTGTAAGTGCTAATTTAGTTAATTTAGGTAATCTTGTGAGAAACCTTGTTTTATTCTTCGGAATTTCGTTCTAGTTGGTAAATAATGTCATTAAATACCATTAGTAGGACAAACGACAATCGATGGGAAAGTAAGGTTCTTGAGTGGTAACCTCGTACCTGTAAGCGAAGTGTAGGAGGGAGACCAGATGGATTGACGACCTGGTAAGATATACCGGAAGTTGATGGATGCAGGTGATTCGTGAAATGCTATATTGGTGATGATGATTACAAGTAGTTTTCAATCTTTAATGATTTGAAAAACTTAAAACATTTAGTACCTTGGCGTAAACGCTTCGTCTGACGTTCGAAAATAATTGCTTAACGATTACACCTATCTGGATAAACTTGGAACGTATAATATTATGTTAATACAAAATCTCATCCAAAATCGTAAGAGTCGTTTCTGAGAATAAAAATTTCTGAGAAAAGTTTAAATAAATTAAATTCATACATATAAACAAAAATTGCTTATATGAAGCAAAGGAATAAAATGCACTCATACGAAACAATGCTCAAGCGGCGAAGGTGTTTGCTGTAATCCTATGATCCAGTTCTGCCGAGCCAGTGAACAGATAGGTTAATACAAAGCTAACACCGTACTTAAATGAGGGTTACGCATCCGTAATAATTTTGAAAATTAGTCAGTTGTGAACAGATTAGCAGACGCTTAGTAAAATTTAAAATGTTCTTCCAAAAGTGAAAAATGAGGATATACTACACGATGTATATTATATTATGTTTATTTTTGAATATCTTTACAGTATGTGTGATATACATCTTCGTGGGTTTTACGCTATCCTAGGCAAGAAAATTGCTTCACTGATGTATATATTTCGGGAAAGCACTGACAGCATCTTGAGCATAATATCTGATAAGCCAGACTGTGCGACCTAGTGCCGCAGGATACATGAAATAGTAAGTACCTAATTCGTGTATTTTGAGTGAATTTTGTGTGTTTATCTACTAATATTTCATTAATTGTTTTTCAATAATAATTTTTATTAATATAAACTGTACAATTAATTTAAACAATGTCTTAATATAAATAGTCTGCAACATAGGACACCTGAACTACCTTCATCTAATTAATGTGGTAATGAAACTAACAAATATTTTCGACATTTTACACGTGGTAGAGCCATGCTGCAGCTATATTAGTAGTATTGTTGTAGCACGTATGGGTCGGCTCGATCGGGCAACGACCACCCTCTCACAGAATACTCGCCTAAAATAGCACTTTAACGCTGCTTTGTTTCGTATGGTGAGTGTAGAGAATTGGAGAAACTTTTTACTGGAAATGAGGCATTCCAAATTAGTACTCACGGGTGACAACGCATCTGCATTTTGATTTGTAATCGAGGATAGATGTAGATGTCTATAGGCCGCAGCAACCACTTACCATCAGGTGGACTGTTTGCTCGTTTGTGACCCTTATCATATAAAAGAAAAACCACTGCTGAGGTACTTATTAATTATTTTTAAAAAGTTAAAATAATTTTGCAATTGACGATAATATTGCGTAACAAACATAAAAGAAAGGTTCCACTTTTTTGTAGTCTTTTAAAAAACACGACCCTACGCTCCAAACTAAACCTAAATTTAGCTGGATTGTCATAGGTTTATTGTTTACACTAATATGAGCTATTATTTAAATTATGTAATACTGTATCATCATCATTGCAGCTCTTTACAAGTCCACTGCTAAACATAGGCCTGCCTCAAGTAAAAAGACTAAGCATAAATAAATCAATTTCAACAGCAAATATATAATATAAAAGTGAAACGATTGAATTATTTTATTGATACAAATGTAATTAATTAATAATTTGTATAAGTTGTATTTAAACCTATAAATAACTTTTGTCTGATGATTAAAAATCAGATAAACCTGCATAAAATTAAAAAATGATAAGAATAATCTTATAAAATAATAAAATTGAATAAAAAATACATTCCGGTACCGGGAATCGAACCCGAGCCTCCTGGGTGAGAGCCAGGTATCCTAGCCACTAGACCATACCGGATTGCTTAACTCTCTTAAAATATAGAAACTCTTTCATTGGTTCAAAGAAGTATTAATTAATAAGGGAAATTTTAAATCGGATGTAATGTAGTTCCCGAGATTACTTCCAAAAAATAAACTAACAAACTGTCCCTCCGCTCAGTTAACTTTCCCTTTAGAGATATAAATATCTGATGAAATACAAACATAAAGTTCATAATATTATGGATATTGACAAACATTCTGTCCTTTTGGGTCGTAAGCTTGTGAATTTTTATTCTTCCTTCAAAAACTAAAAACAAATACAATAATTTCTTAGTCTGAAGTCGGTGCTAAAATATTGTGTATGGAAGAAATAAAGTCCCAAATTAAGAATCTGACATTATTATGTTCTTTAAAGTTGAGTTTTACTTTTTATCAAAGTTAATTTTTACAATCACCGCTATATTACAATATCAATTACTTTATACTGAAAAAATATATGGTGTAAAATGCAAAACAATGCACTGGATTTGGGAACATCCTCCTTTTTAAATCAATTCAATCCCCGAAATATAGCTGCAGCACTTCCTTTGTGTCTTATATATTATTACCACATGAAATACGCTAATAGTTTGACGAACTTCCAAAACATAATGGTTAACAGATACTGTTAAACAATACTCCGAATGTAAAAATGACTTGATGCGGCTGTTAACTGCAACTGTGACAGCACTCGGGTTTTATTGAAAAAGTTTTTGTTCATTTTTTTATTGACGTAGGGGCGAAAACAAGCACACATTCTCATACGTGTTAATGTCAGGATCACGTCACAATAATAATGTCAGGATGACGTAAAATTGAACCATTTGTAATTTAAACAAAATCACGTATGAATTCTAAATGCAATTATGCAAATGAAATGATGCTTTGCATTTATATTTTAATTTCATAAGAGTTTTTCTCAAAAATGACTATTATGTTATAATTATTTAATGTCAAACAAATAATACGTACTAATGGTCGCCTGGTGGCCGAAGGACGATCGTAATTAGTTTTAGTTTGAAGTTTTTAGTTTTATTACGCCGTATTTCACTTTTCAGAAAAACTCACTTTAATAGAAAAAACATAGACTCTTCTCCACAGACGCACAAAATTATGTAGTAATTAGCTGTTGGCAACATTTATAATTCTTTGGTTACAATCCCTAAATTGTGGGACTGTTTGACAACAGACTATTATATGATGACATTGGCAGTATGTGTGCAAAAGATAAATGTTTTAGATTATTTAATATAATGTTTTTGTAACACATATTATAATATATAAATTATAGCTTTCTGCCCTCCTTCTCCATATAAACTTTAACTATACCAAATCTCACACTCATTCGTGAGCGCAATATGCTTAAAAGGGATACATATCTTTATATATAAAAATTACGTGTCACGTTGTTTGTCCGCGATGAACTCCTAAACTAATCAACTGATTTCAATAAAATTTTGCATACTGTGAGAAGTTTGGTCCAACTTGAGAGATAGAATAGTTTTTATCTCGATAAGTGACCCTAAATTTTTTATTGCTAATATCAGGAGTTTTTTTTTTGAGGAAAGCAAATCTGCCTGGCCAGCTAGTTATATATTAATATTAAAAGTCCAGAACCGACATTAAAATTTTATGCCAACGAAAGTTATCTGAGTTCATGTTTTTAAGATGCTGTCAAAGTTTTCAAAGGTAGTTACTAACACCTCAACATTTAGTAAATAACGGTCACAAATTAAATATGTATCTATTGTATTACATGTACTAGCTACACAAATTTACTATTTCTAAGTTTATTACTGTTAAACTTTTGAATACTAATGATAATAAGCGGATTATCTACTATTGTTAGTTGGGCTTAAAGGTAGGCCATTCACATATAATCAAATTATTGAAATACATATTCAGTATAAACTCCAGAAGTATCTTCTTGTGTCGTACCATGATTGACATAAGACCCGTTGTCTAATCTTGATCATGGCGCTCAGTTTAACCTTTGTTCGTAGGAAGAGCTATGACAATATTCAACATAAATTATTCTATAAATATCATCCTCAAAATAGAATACTATTCGATACTATGCGCGTAATTAACTATGGTCATAGTGGATTATATTATCTCTATCAACTATACTCAATTTATTAATTCATTTATTAATAACGGCCTATCAAAAGCCCGTCAAAAGTCCACTGCTGAACATAGGCCTACCTTTACACAATATATAAATAAAATACAAATTAAAATATAATATTCCAAAGTATAAATACGGGCTGTTCATACAACGTCACTATACGGGTAAGAGGCGACAGAGGGAAAGAAGCGAGGAGATGGACGGCAGCGACTTCCTAATAACTATTAAAATAAAAAAAACTGCGGTTACCTTCACATTTGCCACGCGTGACAACTTTTTTTTATAGGATAAGGGTGACAAATGAGTACACAGTCCACCTGATGGTAAGTGGTTGCTGCGGCCCATAGTCTTCTACAGCTATCCTCGTTTGCGAATCACAATGCAGATGCGTTGTCACCCGTGAGGACTAAGATGGAATGCCTCATTTCCAGTAAAAAGGGCCTCCGGCCACCTGCACTCACCAGGCGAAACGCAGAGGTAAACCTCTACTTCACGCTGGTATTCTGTGAGGTCGTGGTACCACCCCGGTTCCAGCCGGCCTATCCGTGCGACAGCAAAAGCTGCCGCGTGGCTCTACCACTGTTAAAACAACTATGGTAACTACTCTCCAGAAGTGGACTTAATATAGGCTGTACGGTTATAATACAACATATTGTAATCTTTTTAAAGAATCCCGTTGTGTTCCTTATGGGTTTTATCGAACCTGTGATAAAGCATAACATTTTATGACTTTCAATAACTATTACTTAGTGTGTATTGTTATGTTATAGGTTCTATGTTATGTTATAAGTTCTATTATTGTGTTATATACTATTTACTTTATATTATAAGTCCTCTATACTCCTTTATTGTTATTCCTATATTACTTATTTACTTTAAAACTAAATTACATTGTTTACCTAGAAACCAAACTAATTAGATTGTAATATTTAAATACTAATATTTACTGTTCCAAAGTTTACCATTCTTAATTGTATCTTAGAATAAGTTAACGATAAACACAAACAAGCATAATGTTATTCCCTTATCTTTACCCCTACCTCCTAGCTTCCCGCGATCCTACACTATTTAAACCAAGTCCTTCAATCCCACAACACAATTCTATTTCCAAACTCTCTGACTCAACTTCTATATTTTAAGTTAGTTTATATTATAGTTAAATAAATTAAATAAATTTATTTTTAAAAGAGTTTTTATCTCAACCACATAACGAATTTGGCGCAGTCGGTAGGATCTCGCGTGATTCATTCGCTTAAATCGCGTAAAGACGAAGTGAACGTACCAAATTCGACGGGACAGCATCGTCCAACAAGAAGACAACTTACGGTAGCTGAAGGCTTTTGAAGAACTTCGCCGAACCATGCAGCTCCACATTTTATTGTTATTGTGGTAAGTGGCTAAACTTGTTTGTTCAAATTCCTATTTTCCATTTTTACCAAAATATTTTTCCTACATCTACCACCTCATTTTACATTATATTTTTTTATATATAATCATACTACTCAGTCATATACTATTATATTATACTATTCTATTATATCAATTATTCATATTATTGTATTGTGTTACCTGTGTAAAACAAAGAACACTAAGATGACTTTAGACATTACCACATAACAAATTTGGCGCAGTCGGTAGGATGACAACTTCGCATATAGGTCTGGTGTTGATGTTGTAGATAAGAAGATCCCTGCAGACTTTGGATTTCGTTGCAAAGTCTTTGCATTTGTCCAGTGAGCTCATAACGACGTATTGCTGTCTAGTGGTACTCATGGCAAGGTATGTTTGTTCGGGAAGGATAGTGGAATATAAGGAGGAGTCAGGATGTAGCATAGGGATAGAATATAAATGGTATAAATTTTTCGTTTTTAACTAAAGGGAATTCTAAGATATATATAATTTTATTCATATAAATATAGGAAATAATAGAGGCAGATTCGAGAATTTTGTGTATATTAGGTAATGTTATTGGGGCAACTAAGTTTTTGTTGAGCCTAGCGGGATTAGAAGACAGTAATTTTTTGTGTAGGCGCATAGTTGATATTATTGACGGGTGTATTGCATTCGATTTAATAAAAAGTATACTTGTGGTGACATCGTCAATATCTCGTTCTAAAGAAACTATGGCTTCAAGAATTTGAATTGAAATGGTCATTATTTCTTCAAGGATAGTTAAATTAAATATAAGTTTGTTTGTGGAGGCGAAATATAAATTTATTTTGTTAATATCTCCATTAATAACATATTCATCATAAGAGATTCTATGTACTGTTTCATTAAAATTTGTGATTGTTGAAGAAATAATTTGTAATTGCTGTTTTAGAATATCATTAGTAGATATTTGTTGTTTCTCTAGCTGTTCAATGCATTCGTTATAATGTTTAGCATCTTTTGCGTCTGGAACACCAATTAGCATTTCAAAACTGAACCTAAGCCGTCTAGCATTTCACGTTTGGATCGCTTGTTATCAGTGTAAAAATTAAGTTCATCGAGTTTAGAGTCTATTCTGTCTACGTTTATTTTTATAAATGAAGTAGTAGTGATAACGGTGGGTAAATTTGAATGTGTAGCGATAAGAGATTGGTAGTTATTTACGAGTCTTTTGATAGAGTTGCGAGCTAGGAATAAAGGTTCAAAGTTACGATATATGATAAGTTTCCAGGAATTTTCAGATATTAGTATTTCATCATTGTTTTCGAAATAGAGTCCAGAATTAGAGGGAATGGGATTTATGTGGGTATCCCCATCAACAAAAGTTGTGGAGTACCTGAAATTTAAAATAATCCTAGTTAATTGTTTTGATTTCTTTAAATTTAGTTATATAATAATTCTTATAAAATAAGTAAACTTTGTATAAAATGATGTAAAGAAATAATTTAATAATAGAACAAATTGTAAAATTAATATATGGGTTGTTTATAAAATTTAAAAGATTTTCATTTAAACTAAGGGTCTTATTGCTTAAGGGATTAGGGTGTGCCATTATTTGAGCCACCCTGCAATAAAAATAAAGTTAAATATTTTATGAATAATTACGATCTAGTCTTAGAGTAAATGTTATGGATGATGGAGTGAAGTCATGCAATGGTCTTAAACGATTCGCATGTACCTATTGGTTTTTTCCAGATTTTTATATAACATAATTTTCATTTAAACCTATTCTAACAATAACATGAGGGCCGTCCCAAAGGCTATTTAAGTTGTTTGGACTTGGGACTTTGAGCATAACTTTATCACCTACGTTAAATTTGGCTATATTTTTAATATTACTGTCGTATCGCTCTTTTGCCTTTTCTTTCATTGATTCAACGTTTTGGCGAGCTATGTCACGGGATACCTTGAGTCTTTCGTTTAAATCTTTTAGGTAGTCATGAGTTGTATAGTCGTCATTAGCTTTAGAGAATAAAGCGAACGCGGTTTGTAGCCAAAGAGTAATTCGTGTGGTGTGAATTTAGTGGATTGATTTATTGATGTGTTATGGCACATAACGGCGAATGGTACGATTTGATCCCAATTAGATTGGTTACGTTTGTGGTACATTCGGATGTGGTCGCGTAATGTTGCGTGGAATCGTTCTAAAGAACCGTTAGTCTGAGAGTGATATGCGGTACTAACTGTGTGAGTGGATCCTAGTAATTTCATCAATTGTTTGATTACGCTATTTAGAAATTCTGTACCTTGATCGGAATGGAAACGTTTAGGTACGCCGTAATGTTGACAGAAAATTAGAATAGATTTGGCTACTGTTGTTGCTTGTTTATCTTGAATAGGGTATGCTTGAACAAAACGAGTCTAGTCATCTTGTGTTGTGTGTATGTATTTATTAAAGTCGTTAGTTATATCTGAGTAAGAGACTAAGTCAATAGTTACGCGTTCAAAAGGTTCAGTGGAATAAGAAGTAATAACCATGGGAGCTTTATATGTCTTACGTTGAATTTTGTTTCGTTGACATATTTGGCAATTATCTATATAATTTTTAATAGTATCGGTCATTCCTTTCCAGAAATATTTAGATCGTATTTTGTGTGTCGTTTCGATAATGCCACGATGTCCTGATAAGGGATCATCATGGAATGTTTTAAGGATTGATTCTATCCCTTCTGGAGCTGGAATTTTAACTTAATTTTCACATATGGTGATCTTGCATTCGTAAAGGTCGGCTAAATAAGCTGTAATGTGTAATTGTTCGTTTCCTTTAAGTTTACAAGTGGGGTCGTTTTTTAAGTCTGGAACGTAAAGTGATTTTAATTTATGGTTGTGTAGACAAGCGAGTAATACTTTAAAATAGCTCTCAGAATCCCAAGGATCGAAGTGTGGGTCTCGAACAGCCAAATATAATATTTTGTTTCTTATCTGAAACTAATAAATCAGTTTCGTAAAGTGTTTTGGGTTTACTTAAAAATGGGTCCACTTGAGAGCAAGTGGAAATTGCTTGTTTGAAAAGGGTATTTTTATCGGAAAGTTGACACGAGATTGGGATAAGAATGTTTTTGTGACGTTCGTTTAAGAGGCAGTCTGGGGAAATATGGAGATTTGGAGTATTAAAAGTGTGAGAGTCGATTTCTAAGTAGTGTTGAAAGTTTAATTGTAAATAGTTTTCCGAAGTGTTTGGGTCGAGATGTGTGTTTTTGTCGCTTTTTGTGGGATGATTTATGTTCGTGTGGAGAATTGGCGGGCGTGAGAGAACATCTGCATTAGTGTCGTTCTTACCTGCCTTATATTATTTCATATTCGTATTCTTAGAGTTAAAGTCGCCATCGAACTAACCGACTACCAGGGTCCTTTATCGAGAAAAGCCATGTTAGCGGTTTGTGGTCAGTTACAATTTTAAATTTTCTACCAAACAAATATGGTCTAAAATGTTTAACTGCCCAAACGATAGCTAATAACTCTCTTTCGGTAGTGGAATAGTTAGATTCTGCTTTATTTAGTGTCCGAGATGCATATGCTATAGGCAAATCCTTGCCTATTTCGCCTTGCGATAGCACGGCACCTAGGGCGTTTATAGAAGCGTCGGTGGTCAGTATGAATTATTTCGTGAAGTTTGGATATTGTAAGATGGGAGGGTTAGTAAGAAGATGTTTGCATTCATTGAAGGATTGTTGTTGGGTTTCACCCCATATGAAGGTAGTGTCCTTTTTAAGAAGGCTAGTTAAAGGTTTAGTAAGTTTGCTGAAATTAGGAATAAACCGACGATAGTATCCTGTAAGGCCTAGAAATGCCTTTATATCTTTACATGATTTAGGAATAGGGAATTCTTGAACTGCCCGAATTTTATCGGGGTTCGGCTTAACGCCTTCGTTCGAAATGATATGGCCAAGATAAGCAACTTCGCGTCTAAGAAATTCGCATTTGTCTGGTTGAATCTTTAGTTGATATTTTCTAAGTCTAGAGAAAACTTCTTCAAGTTTTTGTTCATTCTCTTGAAGGCTGGAAGCAAAGACAACTATGTCGTCGAGGTAAACGAAATATCTTTCACCTTGTAAGCCATACAAAACGGAGTCCATTACACGTTGAAATGTCGCTGGTGCGTTTTTTAAACCAAATGGCATTCTTTTATATTCGTAATGGCCATATGGTGTACTAAAAGCCGTCTTAGGTATATCTTTTTGATAAACTTCTAGCTGATGAAAACCTGAGGCAAGATCTAATGTGGTAAAATATTGAGAATGACCTAATTTGTCTAGAATATCTGTGATATTAGGAAGAGGATAACTGTCTCCTACTGTGACTTCATTTAACTTGCGGTAATCAATAATGAATCGCCATTTCTGTTTCCCAGATGCGTCTAGTTTCTTAGGAACAACCCAGATGGGGCTACTCTAAGGAGATGAACTAGGTCTGATAATGTCTTGGTCTAACATCTTTTGGACTTGTGATTTTACTTCTTGTTCGTGTACATGAGGAAAGCGATAGGTTTTCGTGTGAATTGGAATGTCAGTAGTGGTAGGTATTCGATGTTTTGTATGATTGCTAAATGTAAGGGAGTCGCCTTCGATGAAAAATATGTCGGTGTATTTGAAGACAATTTTATCTAATGAGTTCAATTCTTCTTTGTTTAAATGTTCGCGTCTAATGAGGTTGAGTGCTTGCTTTTGTCTATCGGTGTCGGATGTGTGATTAAGATTGTTAATTGAGTGTTTATTAATGTTGTTAGTTTCATGATTTGGTTGATAAGGTTGAACTTCGATGTTGGGAATGCTAATTACTTTATCGGATTTGTTTGTATTTACACAAATAATAACAAATGAGTTGTTTTTGACTTCAACTAATGCGTTGGGAATAACAATACCGTTATCTATTATTTGTTTTTCGACTATTGCTGTCCCGGAATTTATTTTATTTGTTCTACACATAATTACACTCTCGGAACGGCTAGAAAGGAATTGATTATTAGGGTCGAATATATTTTGAGGATTTTCGTTCAAATAATGTAGGTTGTATGATCTGTCACGTATTCTCATTGTTTTAGAATGAATATGAATGCTGCAATTATTCTTTATCATAAAATCGTTGCCTAGGATACCGACTGCTTTAATGTTAAGGGAAGCAACATGAAAACGATATTTAGGTAAATAATCTAGAGATATTTCGGTGGTGCCTGAGGTTGTAATTGAATTTTGGCTACCGGAAATACCTACGATTGACACGCTGTTTGTTTGCGTTGTGTGATCTCGATGGTTCGGCGGTCGAGGACGCCTTTGAGAAATAGGGTTAGATTTGCTAGAGTTCATATTAGCAGGTTCTCGATGTCTTGAGTCGGGATCGGTGAGCAGGATACTGAAGCGATTTCCAACGAGTTGCTTATCTCGTCGGTCGCTTGGCAGTTTAAATGATTTACTGGGATAGGAGGCGCAGGAAGTGCGCGTTGGGCTTGATTGTTTCTTATATTATTATTATAAGTTCTTTTACGGCGTTCTGTAATATTATGCCCAATATTTTTACAATAACTACATAATTTTGTAATTTGTTGCGGTGTGTGGGCATTATTGTATGTGGTTTGTGTATATGGTAGATGAGTTCGATTTATAGGCTTAGTTGTATTACTATTATTATAGTAATTATGGGTATGGTATGGTGGTTTTGAAAAAGGTGGGGAACGCGTTGTGTTTAACTTAAATAGAAATTGCCTAGCCTTGTCCATCGCACGAATTTTGTCTTCTTGAAGTGCGAATCGGCCTGCTTCGCAAAGGGTAGGGAATTTTTTGTTCTTAGCATTGCTCCGATATCGGAGCTAATACCATTGACAAAAACGTTAAGAGCCGTTTCTTCCGTTGTGGCTAAGCGACCTAGTAGTATCTTATCGCATATTTCGGCGTTTAACTTCTCTATTATTTTAGAGCGACAAAGGTCAACTCTGTGGAAATATTCAGTTGGTGTTTCTGTAGGTTTTTGAAACATAGATTGCAGTTCGAGATTAAGGTGTGCTATGGTTTTGACGTTAGAGAATTTTTCAATAAGGAATGTTCTTAAGCCGGTCCATGAAGCATGTTCTTTACTGTGAACGTCTGCCGCACCCGAACCAGTAATATTGTTCAACGCGTATACTAAAAGTACTGACTTCTGGTCCGCTGAACTAAGGTCAAAAGCTGAATTGCATGACCTAACGAATCTATACACTTGGTCGTTATTGTCTGTGTCGAATGAGAGAATTAATTTAAGTAATGTGGTAATGTCTAAAGTCATCTTAGTGTTCTTTGTTTTACACAGGTAATACAATACAATAATATGAATAATTGATATAATGGAATAGTATAATATAATAGTATATGACTAAGTAGTATGATTATATATAAAAAAATATATAATGTAAAATGAGGTGGTAGACGTAGGAAAAATATTTTGGTAAAAATGGAAAATAGGAATTTGAACAAACAAGTTTAGCCACTTACCACAATAACAATAAAATGTAGAGCTGCATGGTTCGGCGAAGTTCTTCAAAAGCCTTCAGCTACCGTACGTTGTCTTCTTGTTGGGCGATGCTGTCCCGTCGAATTTGGTACGTTCACTTCGTCTTTACGCGATTTAAGCGAATGAATCACGCGAGATCCTACCGACTGCGCCAAATTTGTTATGTGGCAGAGATAAAAACTCTTTTAAAAATAAATTTATTTAATTTATTTAACTACCATATTATACCATTTATATTCTATCCCTATGCTACATCCTGACTCCTCCTTATATTCTACTATCCTTCCCGAACAAACATACCTTGCCATGAGTACCATTAGACAGCAATACGTCGTTATGAGCTCACTGGACAAATGCAAAGACTTTGCAACGAAATCCAAAGTCTGCAGGGATCTTCTTATCTACAACATCAACACCAGACCTATATGCGAAGTTGTCATCCTAACAACAACGAGTCAACAAATTCCTGAAGTTTGTGATATTACTACATTTTCAGCACATATAAATTTTTTTCAAGCTCTTAAAAACAACAACTGGATATACATACTCCAACGCAAGACTCCGTATGCCTTAGAGTGCGAAAGCAAAACAACTCACGGCGAAATCTCTGGAGCAGGTATCATCACTCTAGAACAAGGATGTAAAATGTACACCGCGTTTGTTACACTCCTAGCTGAGGACACTAAAACGATCAACATCAGTCATCCTATTACTTCTGTGGATATTGAACACATTTGCCTCCCAGAAGAAATTAAACTACAACAACCAGAACTTGCACCAATCCAGCTCAACAACATCCAACTCGACTCTCTTAACTCAGTTAGAGACCAAATAAAAATACATTCAAAATTACTTAAAGAAAATAAATCTACATTCCCAGAAAAACATGCAACAAAATTTTCCATATTTGGTATGATTACTGGCATCATTATGCTAACATATTTTTGTTACAAATGTTACAAGTACTTGCCATGGAATAACGTGCCCATAAATCCACATGGCAACGGTATACAAGTTTTTAATAACTGCTTTGACCGTTCTCGTCGCCAACAACACGTCGAAGTTCCCATGTCATCGGTAAACACCACTGCTACAACATCCTGCATATCAGAAGACGAAGACGAAGCTGCTGACTACATTCAAAAATCGAGCAAAACCGCTCAACCTTTGTTCTAAGGGGGGAGGTGTTATGTTATAGGTTCTATGTTATGTTATAAGTTCTATTATTGTGTTATATACTATTTACTTTATATTATAAGTCCTCTATACTCCTATATTGTTATTCTTATTTTACTTATTTACTTTAAAACTAAATTACATTGTTTACCTAGAAACCAAACTAATTAGATTGTAATATTTAAATACTAATGTTTGCTGTTCCAAAGTTTACCATTCTTAATTGTATCTTAGAATAAGTTAACGATAAACACAAACAAGCATAATGTTATTCCCTTATCTTTACCCCTACCTCCTAGCTTCCCGCGATCCTACACTATTTAAACCAAGTCCTTCAATCCCACAACACAATTCTATTTCCAAACTCTCTGAATCAACTTCTATATTTTAAGTTAGTTTATATTATAGTTAAATAAATTAAATAAAATTATTTTTAAAAGAGTTTTTATCTCTACCACATAACAGTATTGAATAGAAAATATTTTTTTTTATTTCCATTCTATGTTTGAATGATGAAATTACATTAAGTAAGAATAAAGAAAAAATTAAAATTAATTTGTCGGGAATATGCTTCTTGTTAAGTAAGGTGTTTCTTGAATATGCATATATTATGTATTTTAGCAACCAGTTTTGACTTTACCTGGAGATGATTTATTGCTACGGCTACAGATTTAAGATAATCATGAAAGACTGTTTCTATTATAATTTTTTTTTCGATTTGTCAATAGAATAATCCAAGTTTTTCAGACTGGATGTAGCTTATATCACTCTTGACATTGTTCTCTATATTTTCGTTAAGTTTCATTACAATCAGTTTAGCAAGTCCGATGACAGGGCAGACAGACAGACACACACACAGAGAGACACAAATTTTAAAATTTTTTATTAATGTCTTAATGTTTGCAAATCAGTTCTAAATAAGGCAGTATTTTATACGAAAAACTTAAATTTTGTTTTGAAAATTAAAACCAAAATTGTTAACCTAAATGGTCTCTGATAATCTTAATTAAAATAACGCCACATTAAAACATCCTACCCAGAAGAAGCCAGGGCGGGTCGCTAGTTAATTTTAAGTTTAAGATGCCAGAAGAGTATATGTCTACGATGGCTGGAATGCATGGCATGTCTGCAATGGCAGGAACAAAATATATTACGAAAAACTTTTACTGCGAGTGAATTTGTCCAACCATCCAGTAGGAAATAGATATGGTCCATGAAGTTTTTGATGTTCAGAATTAGAAAGCGGTAAAAGCCGGACTACGTATCACGCGATATTAATAGCGTACGAGACTCGACTCTTCATTGTATAAAGCTTGTCTTTGTTTGCTAACGTATGGTGAATTATTGCTTAAATATTCTAATCTCTAAATAAAATAATTACAAATATCTTGAAAAGTTATTGGGAATGGAAAAAAGTAAGAAAGTTAATATACATTTATTTCCTAGAAACAGGCTTACACATATTAAATTTAAGAATAAGCAAAACTAACAAATATATAACTTGTGGAATAGCAACAAAAACACAAATTCTAACTTATCTAAGTTAGAGTTTAATTTAATATAAAACATAAAAGAAATATAACCAAAAATGGAAATTTACGCATCATTCAACGCATCTGCTATTCCCGTGGTGTTACAGTTGTTCATCGGCGGCGGTAGTCACTTACCATCAGTTGAGCCACATGCTCGTTTGCCCCCTCTCCTATAAAAAAATCCTGACAAACGAGGTCAGCAACTCAGCTTATTTTGCGTCTAAAATTCAATTACGACGCAGTACAGTAAAAATGCAAATTAGTAACATCTGTCGGAAGTTAGTTTTTGTTACGTACAGTGATAACGCGTTGGCAGAAGTCCAACACGCCTTTCGAAAAAACATTATTTCTCCTGGAAAGCAAAAATACCAACGTCATTTAAACTCATATGACTGCATGCCAGTACAACCTGTGTGTAGGCAACAATCCAGATATTATGCAATTACAAATATCTTGAAAAGTTATTGAGAATGTGGAAAAAGTAAGAAAGTTAATATACATTTATTTCCTAGAAACAGGCTTACACATATTAAATTTAAGAATAAGCAAAACTAACAAATAAATAACTTGTGAAACAGCAATAAAAACACAAAATCTAACTTATCTACGTTAAAGTTCAATTTAATATAAAACATAAAAGAAATATAAATAAAAATGGAAATTGTACGCATCATTCAACGCATCTGTAATTCCCGTGGTGTTACAGTTGTTCATCGGCGGCGGTAGTCACTTACCATCAGGTGAGCCGCATGCTCGTTTGCCTCCTCTCCTAAAAAAAAAAAATCCTGACTAACGAGGTCGGCAACTCAGCTTATTTTGCGTCTAAAATCCAATTCCGACGCAGTACTGGCTTTCAGTGCCAACCACCGTGACATGCTTGATGCCGCTAAGATCCACTTCTTAACCGCTGAGACAGGACATTACGAAGATAAGCAACTTAAGTTTATCACAATTCTATTCAGACTTATAATATTATATTACTGCTACATAGTATACCGTTCTCGCGCCTTAGCATTTCCGCTTGCTGTATTTATATGCAAATATATATTCTTATATAATTATTTCTCAAATTTACGATAATATAACAATTAAGTAAAATTTATTTTATTTAAACTTTTAAAAAGTCCGACTTTTCGGGTGCTTTACAACAACTATAATCACGATGGGGACTGACATACGGATGTCATAGTTGAAGAAGGCTAAAAGTTTAAAATTTTCGTAATGTCATGCAAGAAGCCCCGAGCTCAATAAAAGGCATTTGTTTGTATATATGTTATATACCTACTATTTCACCGTTAAATTAACAAGAAATAGTATACCTGAAGAGGAAGTCTTTCCTCATGTTAAAGAAACCTCGTTTTGAAACGGTAGTATAATAATACCATAATACCGTTATTAATAAGGTTAAGCATTTCTTAATTTTATTTTAAAAATTCAGTATGATTTCCGAATAAACTTCACATGCAAATTAGTAAAATCTGTCGGAAGTTAGTTTTTGTTACGTTCAGTGATAACGCGTTGGCAGAAGTCCAACACGGCTTTCGAAAAAACATTATTTCTCCTGGAAAGCAAAAATACCAACGTCATTTAAACTCATATGAATGCATGCCAGTACAACCTGTGTGTAGGCAACAATCCAGATATTATGCAACACATTATTATAAAATTCATTTTACTCGGGACTTGATGCGAATAGGTTATTTACAAAAGTAATTAAAAATTGCATGAATCAGTGTAAAACTCATACTAACATAATATAAAATTAAAGATTTTGTACAACCGACTTCAATATAAATTATTAAACATAACTTAAAAACTATTGGTCACATCTTGATCAAATTTATATGGGGCCACAAGGGAAGCACCAGCTTCGGTTCACCAATAAAAAATGTATGAGGTAACACATAAAAAAGAAAAAGAAAAAACATACAGTCGAATTGAGTACCGCCTCCTTTTTAAAGTCGTTAAAAGAAAGATAGACGAAGCGCTACGTACATTTCAAATGACACGAAAATCGAGCCAAAACCATACTCAATCTACTGCATCAAAAATAATTTGCAACCAATATCAATCGTTTATGTGCATATGTGCGCGTCCAGCACTGAAATTTTACGGGCTGTTACAGAAAGAAAGAAGAAAAATGTGTGCATGAGAAGAAGTTGATCAAGTTTCGACATCACTTGAAATATACATGTTTGTATGTATGCAGCGCACCGTTTATTTTTTCTTGTTGGCCTGAGGTGTAGAACGAAGTGTTCGTTCTGTTCGAGCGTAAAGTAAGTCGGGGCTTACGGCGTGTTTTATTTTATATTAATATTATATTATATATTTTATATTTAAGTAAGAGAAACAAAACAGTACACAGTCCATCTCATTTTATGAACATGATGTAGTGCATTGGTAAGAGTATCTACAACTACTCTCGGTTAAGAATCAAAATTCAGCTGAAGAGTCACCTTTTAGGACTGAGATGAAATGTCTCGTTGCCAGCAATTAGGGTATCCTGGTATCTTCACTGACGCACTTCTATATAGAAACCGGTATTCTGCGAAAGCGTGGAGCCTGTCCCAGTCGAGTGGACACACGCATTTTGAATCTTCGATGATTGATTTACTTGCCTAAAAGCCACACAAGCATCTACTTGCCATAGGATCGTTTTTCACTCTTACTCTTAAAACACCTTATTGATTGGGTTTTGGTATTAATTGACTTTCCCACTAGGCGAGTCTAGATATTGTTTACAGTCCCAATCACACAAGCTTAAAACTGGTGGCAGTGACTCTCCGTGATGGTATTTTGCATTTTTATAGCAGAGTTGAGTGTCCCTCTCACAGACTCTATATTAATAAGACTATATTTGGGGACACGGACGTGCACAGCATCAATGCCCCATCTCAACTTTGATGACGTAACATGCAGTAAGGAATGAGGTCTCTTTGTGAGGCATTAAGTTGATTGCAGGAGTTGCTGACGTTTTCAGGTTTCACTGCTACATCCGTCAAAGGTATGAGTATTGAATTATTTATTTTATAGATGTGACGTTGATGTTTTTTATAGATGTTAGATTTAAAATCAACAAAATGTGGATATTTTGCACACTTACGAGTATATTATACAAATAGTATTTGGAAACTATTCCTGTTTAAAATCCGGTTAAAATAACCATTAAAATAGTTGTTACGTGAAACAAACGATCTCGCCGTTTAGTAAAGCGGGACGTATTTTAACATCTGAGAGAATTGGAGCCATTTTAAGAACAATTTTTTTTAATCAGTTTGAAGACTACGTCCTTACACATTATTAAATGTGCCCACACACACACGCAGGGGCGCACTTACTTACGTGCCAATAAAAAATAATATTAAAAATTTGCAACATAATTTTGTATAAATACAAGCCTCATTCAAGAAATGCTTTGTGGCATTCCTTGAGTGAGGCCTAAGATTATTTTACATGATAATATAATATTATGTTCAGCAGTTAACTTGTGAAAGTCTGTAGCGAATGAATGAATGAATTAATGATGTTAACTTTAGTAAATAAACAAAATTTATAATTTATATATTTGTTTTTTTTTTATAGGAGAGGGGGCAAACGAGCATGCGGCTCACCTGATGGTAAGTGACTACCGCCGCCCATGAACAACTGCAACACCAGGGAGAGAATTTCAAATGCGTTGCCGGCCTTTTAAAAAGGAGTACGCTCTTTTCTTGAAGGTCCCTAAGTCGTATCGGTCCGGAAAAATCGCTGATGGTGAACGATTCCACAAGGAAGTCGTGCGAGGAAGAAAACATCTTCTAAATCGCACAATGGTGGACCGCCAATCATCCAGATGGTGTGGATGGTATCGGGAGTTCTGCCGCGATGTGCGTTCGTAAAATTTGGCGGCTGGGATTAATCCGAACAATTCCTTAGAGCACTCCCCATGGTAGATGCGAAAGAAAATGCAAAGAGATGCAACATCTCTTCGCAGCGCCAATAAGTCGAGCTGATCGGAAAGGACTCGATCGTCGACGATTCGAGCTGCTCTGCGCTGGATGCGGTCAAGTGGAAGGAGCTGGCACTGGGGAGCCCCTGCCCAGAGATGGGAACAGTATTCCATGTGAGGCCGAACCTGCGCCTTGTAAAGTTGCAGGCGGTGTGCCGGCATGAAACACTGTCCCGCTCTGCTGAGCACGCCAAGCTTTTTAGAGGCCAATTTGGCCTTCTCTTCCAAGTGCCCACGAAACTGCACGTCATTCGATATGTCGACGCCGAGGATTCCGATACTGGCTGAGGCAACCAGGGGAGTGCCTTGAAACTGAAGAGATACGACAAAGGGGTTCTTTTTAGCGGTAAACGCGCAAACTTGTGTCTTCTGAGGATTAAACTGGACTAGATTTAGTCGCCCCCAGTTCGAGACTTTGTCCTGCAAAGACTCGACTTCAGACACAAGTTTGTTCCGGTACTCGGGACGTTTTCCCGAGAAATATTAGCACGGCCGATGTATAGAGCATCACCAGTGCTGTCATCCGCATAGCAATGAATGTTACCAGTTAGCAACATATCATTGATATGCAGAAGAAAAAGCGTTGGTGAAAGCACACAGCCTTGTGGAACACCAGCGTTAATAGGCTTGTAGTCAGAACATGCACCGTCTACAACGACCTTGATGCTCCGATCTGCAAGGAAGCTGGTGATCCAATTGCACAATTTCTCGGGAAGCCCATAGGAAGGGAGCTTCGAAAGAAGCGCTTTGTGCCAAACCCGATCGAAGGCCTTCGCAATGTCCAGTCTAACGGCCAACGCCTCCCCCTTGGACTCTACTGCCCCCGCCCATCTATGGGTCAGGTAGACCAGAAGGTCACCAGCTAATCGACCCCGACGAAAACCGTATTGGCGGTCACTAATCAGCTGGTGATCCTCAAGGTACCGGATGAGCTGGCAGTTGATAATGGATTCCATTAGTTTGGAGAACAAGGAGGTGATTGCGATAGGCCTATAGTTGAACGGGTCTGAGCGGTCGCCTTTTTTGGGGATCGGGTGGACAAAAGCTGTCTTCCATGAATTCGGGACTACGCCTGGAAGTAGGGGTACCAGAAAAGACGCGTTAGGACCGGTGCCAACTCCGGAGCACACGTCCTCAGCATAATTGGGGGATTCCGTCAGGCCCACTTGATATGCATATCAGATAGTATAATAAAATGTGTATGTTTTGTGATAATGTCATGTGTGTATTGTAAGTGTACTTGTTAAATAAATAATACTATAATCACACGATAAAATGTCACGTACGATTATTACCTATATTTTATTGGGCCAGATTATAGGTATAAAAGGAAAGCATACTTTTTTTAACAAATTGGAAGACTGTTAAACGCAATTTGTCCGTAACGTGAAATCTTACAGCTAGTAAACGTTTCTCCGTTCGCAATGATTTATTCTGTACACGCTGAACACAAAAACCAGCAGCGGAAGAAAAGTTTATCGATTAAAATGGCACTGAGCACGCAATTTCAGTAGGACTGCAAAAACTGTTTGTCGTCGTAAGGCTAGGAATAAATTTTTATTTTTTTTATGGGATCAATGTAAGAAACAAGTACACACTGAACATGATGGTAAGTGGATGCTGTGAGCCATAAACATATACATCTATCCTCGATTAAGAATTAAAATACAGATGCGTTGTCCCCTGAGGACTAAGATGGAATGCCTCGTTTCCTGTAAAATGTATATATTTTCATTTGTACATACATTAAGATATCGAACAATTTCACAAAATACCAACGTAAAATAGCAGCTTAATGATTAATGTGTTCCTTATGATAATGTAGAGAACCGAACACCTTGGTGTTCGGATTGTTCATGGGCGGCGATAGTCACTTACCATCAGGTGAAGCGCATGCTAGTTTGCCCCCTCTTCTATATAAAAAAGTCAAGAAGGATTTTGAGAAGTAACGCAGGTTTTGATGCTCGTGTGTCACCCAAATTCTCTAAAAATAAATTAACTAACCTTAATTAATAAATCTCGACCTTAAATTTGAACCAGGCTTAAACCTTAGTTTTTT
Organism: Parnassius glacialis; assembly: GCA_033319125.1. Taxonomy (NCBI): domain Eukaryota; kingdom Metazoa; phylum Arthropoda; class Insecta; order Lepidoptera; family Papilionidae; genus Parnassius; species Parnassius glacialis. The sequence continues at coordinate 36,062,548 of JAVANC010000009.1, read as the reverse complement.
AAATATATACCTTCAGTTTTCAAGAAAATTTTTCGCGTTAATATTTACTCACTGATTGCCGGAGTCCGTAACCACAAAATATTGGGAAACAATTTGTATTCAGTCAGCCTTTGAATTACCGTGAGATCAAGTACTGGACCAAAACGTGGGTGCGTCGCATTTCAAATACAGATGTTCGCGATAAAATTGGGAGGTTTGGATATTGAAACAATGTTCAATCCATTTCTTATGCAAATAAGCTTCAGTTCGTGCTGAAACTGGCGAAACCAAGATTTCCTTTACATTTTCGCCATTTTACTTTTTTTGGTTATTGCATAAAAGGCGAAAATATTAAATTACTTTTAAATTAATGTAATATTTTATGCGTAAATTATTTAACTTATAAATCTACCACACTAACAATACCATGTAGTGGCGGGTGTAAGAATATCCACTTCTCTATATCATCCCGTGAATGTCGTAAAAGGGCGACAGAGGTAAACAAATCAGGAGATGGCAGCAGTGTCTGCCTAATAACGATTAAAAATAAAAAAGGCAGTTGCCAAACCGCTTGCTAATCGTGGTAACTATGGCAAATATTCCCTTTATGTAGTAACGGCTGGCTGGCAATGACCCGTAGGCCTACCCCATAGATTACTACATAGGGGGGATACAGTTCAGCAGTGGACTTTAATAGACTACGTGTAACGGTATAATATACACTACATAATTATTTACTCTCTTTTTTATTTATATAATAAGGATGACAAACGAGTACACAATTTGCCCAATGGCTAATGGACGCCTGAAGCTATATCTATCCTAGATTAAGTATCAAATTGTAGAAGAGTATCACCCCTGAGGACTAAGATGAAATGCCTCGTTACCTGTGAAAAGGGTATCCGGTTCGCTACACTTACCATACGAAATAGCAGCGTTTAGTTGCTACTAATGTTAATGTCATAACTCTTAATGTTCTTATTTATTTTATGTTTAAGTACATACTATTTAGATTTTTTATAAAACTGAAGTGACGCATGAACTCACAGTCCACCTGATAGTAAGTGGCTGCTATAATCCATAGACACCTGCATCTAACTGTAAACAAATAAGGCTGCAGGTCATCTCTGAGCACTAAGATGGAATGCTTCCCAGCCCGTAATTATAGTGGCTCTCTACACTCTTCAGAGTTGCATTGCTATTAGGTGTCAGGAATAGCTAAGAGGGTAGTACTACCTACCGATATGGATTTCTAGGCATAAAGTTTCTTCCAACTAGTTTAGTTAATAAAGGTACCACGTGTAATATTTCTTTTATAGAGTAAAGAGCAGCTTGTCCACCGATGGTAAGTGAATGTTGTGGCCCATAGACTACTTTATTTATCCTAGATTAAGAATCAAAATGCAAATACGCTGTCATTAAGATAGAATGCCTCGTGCCATACGAAACACAGCAGCATTAAGCTGGACCCCGGTCGAGCCATCCCATTCGTACTATAACCATAATATAAACTGTAGTGCGGCTGTACCACGCATGGAAATTATTTCTTCATTTATTTCTAATTAGGTTAAAATTTTAGTAGAAATGATGTTGTGACGTTGTCGTCACGTTGTGTTTAGACCTATGCAATAAAGCTGGTAAACCAAAATACTAAGAAACGTTTTATAGGAACGACAAAAGTGAGTTGATTTGGAAACAATTTGTATTCAGTTCCATGAATCTCTAAATCTTCAAGTAAGTATCGGGCCAAATATATCTGCGTAGCGTATCAAATACAGTAAAGTACGCGTCGAGATTGGGTGATCTGGATAGCGAAACAATATTCAGTTCATTTTCTGACGCAAATAAATCGTAAGATGTGCCGATACTGCTGAATTCAATATTTTGTTATCCGATTTCACTTTCATATTTTATGGGTTATCAGGAATAAGAAATCAACTTTTTACGCTACCGAACATCTCAATTTTACCAATAGCGGAACTTGTTGAGCCATAAACCGCAACTACGTTTTATTGGTAGGCTTTTTTAAAGGTATGTTATTACGCCCACATATTAAAGTATGTATGTTATTCATAATGCCCAGAAAATATTAATACTGGCCAATATATGTAGGCAGTGTGATAAAAACAATTGATATAATTAAATTGACCGGGCTTTATGAATACAACTCGTTACTTACTGGACAGAGTAACAAAATATTGAGAGAAATAAATAATAGAGTAATAAATATTGATATCGCAGTGCAATAAGGGAATTAGAGATTTCACCGCTAATAGAATAGAATAGAATAGAATAGAATAATTTTTTATTCAATATAGATCACATTTGTAATACTTATTGAAAGTCATTTTTTACTTTACCACTGGTTCGAAAAAAAAATCTCTGTCCTGGGAAGAACCAGCAAGAAACCCAGCGGGACTTTTTTTTTAAAGCAAATTTTACAATAATGGTTGTACTAACTATATAAGTACAAAATTTATTTTAGAAACAGCTTGGAAGCGATCACCTCATTCCCAGGGGTTATTATCAACCATGTATTCATTTATACTATAATAACCCTTTTTATACAGTTTCAACTTAACAAAACATTTAAACTTGCTAATGGAGAGAGCCTGTACACTTTCCGGGACCTTGTTGTAATAGCGTATACATTACCCCAAGAATGAATAACTGACTCTGTGGAGTCGAGAAACTGGTATCACTAGCTTGTGTTTGTTCCTAGTGTTTACAGAATGCACATCACTTTTTTTACTAAAACTACCTTTGTTTTTGTGAACATACATTAAATTTTCGTAAATATACTGAGAGGCCAAAGTTAATATATTTATTTCTTTAAATTTATCTCTAAGAGACTCTCTCAGTTTTAGGTTGTAAATAGCTCTAATGGCCCTCTTCTGTAAAACAAAAATAGTTTCTGAATCAGCCGCATGTCCCCATAGCAAAATCCCATAAGACATTATGCTATGGAAATAATTGAAATAAACTAATCTAGCTGTCTCGACACTAGTGAGACCTCTAATCTTTTTTACAGCATATGCTGCAGAACTTAGTCTGCTTGCTAGTTTGGATATATGGGGGCCCCACTGAAGCTTTGCGTCGAGAGTGATGCCAAGAAAAACAGGGGATTCAACAGGGCTCAGTTCTTCCCCATTTAAAAACACATTGGTACTCAGATTTCTAACATTCGTTGTTGTAAATTTAATACATTTAGTTTTATTTCCGTTTAAATGTAAATTATTAACGTTAAACCAATGCACTAATTTTGATATAGCATTATTCACTTCGTCACATTTAAATGATTTACGTTTAAGTTTAAAAATCAAAGAAGTATCATCAGCAAATAATACTATATCTCATGATTATCCTCTACAATAGAAAGTAAGTCATTAATATACACTAGAAATAGGAATGGGCCGAAAATTGAGCCCTGAGGGACACCCATTAGTACAGGTGAGCCGGAAGAACTTTTACCATTAATAATAACTTTCTGCATTCTATTACTTAAATATAAAATTATAAGTTTAAGCGCTGTGTTCTTGACACCATAGTACTGTAGCTTCCTGATTAATGTCTCTAATGTGCTAAATCACGTCCCCTGAGTAGAACACGCTAAGATCTCATAAGAAAGATGGCGGCATAACCATTGTTTGTTTTGTCAGATTAATAATATCGAGGAATCACCAACTCGCTTGTTAACCGGGGCGATTATACCATATTCTCCATATTAGAGAGCACCATAATATCCTATAGACCGATTCCGGTTATGGCAGTCAGTCTCAACGGAGACTAGCCATCTGCGTAGGAAAGAATTATAGTGCCCGAGTGTATGCACAAGCACAGGTGCACTCTCTATTTCCTTACCGGGCCGGAGAAATCAAAGTCCACAGGCTTTACGTGTTATCCAAGGTACCAGGGTTGAAACACTGCTAACTTCCTGACTCCAGTCGCTGAGTTGTCATAAATACAATACAATACAATAAATTCCAATATAGCCAACCGCCTGAAAATTACTTGATAAAGCTAAGAGATAGAAAATAAATATGAAATTTACATTAATTATACGTAAGGCAAGTTTTCATAGATAATCGTTTTAGCAGTCAGTTTACGTATCTATGTTCATCTAGTCGGCCCGACTTGGGAGGATCACGCTCTCACAGAATATCGGCGTTAAATAGCATCTCAATGCTGCTGTGTTTCGTATGTTGAGTGGAGAGAACCGGAGACCCACCCTAGTTACTGAAAACAAGGCATTCCATCTAACTCGTCATGGGTGACAACGCATCTGCATTTTATACGTAGTTAAGGATAGATGTAGATGTCTATGGCCCACAGCAACCGCTTATCATATATCTTATAAAAAAAACATAACTTGGTGCCGGGCAAATATAAAAGAAAAAACGTACAAACATTACTACATTTTATATCTACAATTCGAAACAGTACTTTTTGATAAATTTTTTAAACAGTTATAAAGTACAGGAGTGACGATTAAACGAAGGTATAATGGTTATAGATTTTTTGTCGTCAGCGTGTTTTTGGGATCGTTTTAACATATACGAACAAAATTTACTTCTTTCTAAAACGCCGGTAACACACCCGCAGTGTCTTTGGTGTTGCAGATTGTTCATTGTCGACGATAATTACTTATCATCAAGTGGTCCAAAAGCCCTGTGTTAGAGCCATGCTGCTGTTATATTCTGGTTGCAGCACGTATGGGTTGACTGGGCTCAACCGAGTTAGGATATCGTTCTCAATTAACGTAAAAAGCAGCTTATTTCTGCTGTGTTTCGTATCGTAAGTGTAGATAACCGGAGATCCTTGTTACTAGTTCCCTAGGGTGACATAGAATCTATGTTTGGATTCTTAATCGATCATAGATGTGTGTGTCTATGTGTCACAGCAGCCCCTTACCATCAGGTAGACTGCGTGCTTCCTTGTCATCCTTATTCCATTAAAATGCTCGTGCCGTTTCCATAAAAGATACTCTTGCCCTTGACTATTAAAGCGTGCGTCTGTGTTTAAGTCAAAGGCAGACCCTTAAAAAAAGAAATTGAAGTGAAAATGGAACTTACAGCCCACCTGATACTAAGTGTCCACTGCAGTCCAGGGACACCTGCAGCCAGATTAAAAATGCTACAGATGGTTGTCATATCCGAAGACTTGGAATGGAGTGCCACGCAGCCTGTATTTATACCGGCTCTCTTTACATATTAGACCTGAACACAGCACTGTAAGTCTACCAGGTAGAGAATGAGTCCTACCACCTAGCTTACTATAAACTTACTGAACATGCAAATAACACTAATTTTACGAATTTTAATTCATTTGTATTAAATTTTTAACGTTTCGGCTGCTATGTTATATCAGCGTTGGTGGGGCGTCCTGATATCATAGTTAATAAAAGCTACCTTCAACTTATAAACATTAATATTTGGTCCAATCTACGCAAAACGAGCTCACAGTATCTCGAAATCTTGAAGTGGTATGCTTGGGTTTGGATTATATTATGGGATCCTAAATACATAGTAGCACCTAGCCATCTTCTCTATTGAATTCAATAGCCTCTCGAATCTTCCTTGGTAGAAATAATTTAACTTACATACGAATTATTTAAATAAAGCTTATAAATTTAAAATGTTCCTTAGTATTTGATTACAGTTACGCACCGGGAGAATAAGTTTTTAACTTACGAAAATAATGATGGTGTAAGTTTGTGTTGTTTCAGTGTTAAAATTGTTTTCATTACATTTCTATATTTGGTTAATTACTATTCAGAATCCACTGCTAGATAAAAACCTCACAAGAAGACAAGAACCAAACGAAACATTTTATAAAGATTTGTCTTAACTCAGCACGCTCGCAAGCAGTTTGGTGAGTGAAGAGAAATACCCTCTAATGTTAATGCTGCTTCCTGCTGTCCATTATTAGTCTGAGAAATTTGGCGAATCAAGATGAATTTTCTGCTGTCAGTCAGTAAAATAATTTAAATAATTATAAATATCGTGAAAATGTATTAAGAATGTGAAAACGGTAAAAAAGGACATAAATTAATTTTCTAGAAACAGGCGTACATATATTAAAAGTAAGAATAAGCAAAACTAACAAATAAATTACTTGTGGAATAGCAATAAAAACACAAATTCTAACTTATCTAAGTTAAATTTAAATAAAATATAAAACATAAAAGAAATATAACCAAAAATGGAAATTCTACGCATCATTCAACGCAAATTCAATCTGCAATTTCCCTGGTGTTACAGTTGTTCATCGGCGGCGGTAGTCACTTACCATCAGGTGGGCTGTATGCTCGTTTGCCCCCTCTCCAATAAAAAAAAAATCCCGACAAACGAGGTTAGCAACTCGGCATATTTTGCGTCTAAAATTCAATTACGAAGCAGTACAGATTTTCAGTGCCAACCTCGGTGACATGCTTGATGCCACTCAGACCCACTTCTAAACCGCTGAGACAGGACATTACGAAGATAAGCAACTTAAGTTTATCACAATTCTATTTAGACGTATAATATTATATTACTGCTACATAGTATTAATTTCGAACAGTCTAGCTCTTCGATAGGGAGACCTTGTAATGATTTTACCTTACTTAAGGCCACGTATTCTTGATCAGCAGCGAAAAGCTTCGAACCTAAGTATACAACGGCAAGTTCAACAGTACTACCCTGCATTTTGTGTACTGTGCAAGCCCAATATAATATATTTGGCAGTATTCTTCATTCTGCAGTGCTGTGACTATATTTTGCTGGAAATTGTACAATCTTGTCAACAGTCTATGTACAACGTCTGCTACCAGCGCGACGGTACGTACTATCGAACTAGTTTCTGTTGTTGGAAGATCTTCTATAATCACGGCGAGTGTTTCTGTGCGCGGCGCGGATGTGCTAACCTCTCCCAAACGATCGGTCGTAGACACGGACATAGCGGGGCGCGGCGGCGGGGGCGCTGGCGCGGGCGTAGATGTGGGCGCGAGCGGGGCCTGGGGCGCGGCGGAGGGCGCTTGTGCCAACGAGAGATAATCGGACGAGGACGCGGGTGCTTCTTCGAATATCCGCATTCCTACCGGCGTTTCGTCGTCGTTCCGTGTCTTCTGGCTTCGTGTCTTCCTCATGACGTCCCACGTTGCGACCTCCAATTGTCTTCAAAAAGACGCACGTATTGGACGCCGTTACCGCCACAAGGGCGTTACCAGATGGTCACAGTTTGCCACCGTTAGGGAGCAACCACCTGGCCGCGTGTACGCGGTTTAAGAAACAAGAACTGTCTGGAAACAGACAATATTATGACGTATATGAAGTAGTCGTAAGAAACAGAGAAGAAGTTAGTACCGACGATCTTCTCTCTTCGTCGACGAACTTCTTTCTTCCTTGAAGATCTTCTGTAATGATCTTCTCTCTTCTGTAATTACCTTCTTAATTACCTTCTTTCTTCTGTAATTACCTTCTTTATCCTGGCTTGAATTTTCTGGCTTGAATCTTCTGGCTTGAATCCGGCGACGATGGACCAAGAATATAAGGGATCGAAATGGACTGTATTTATTTAATGGAGCTAGTGGACTGTATTGATTGATTACTGAACTGATATTACGCTAAGGGACTGCTTAAAGAAAAGATGGTACTGTAGACTATATTATATTAAACTATTTACAATGCGGCTTTCACTAATTAACTATATACACAAAGGGAGTCTTCAATGGAGTATAGATTCTTCTCTCTTGATGGTTTCTCTTGAGGTTTCTTCTCTTGTTGTCTTCGAGTGCCGCTTCTGAAATGATTAGCTCACAGACCAAAACGCCCTTCTTATGTGCCGCAAGAGAGCGTCTTAGCTTGTGAGTAGCGTCGCACGACGATGCTGCACGCTGATTGGTCGTCGATCTGCTGCCGGTGTGCGGGGTGTGCGGGGCGCAACGGGGTATGAAGGGGCGACGGGCGGCGGGACCCACGCCGTCTGCAACATCCTCCCCCCAGCGTAGCCTGCGAGCCTAAGCTTCCTTCGGGAGGACGGCTAACTTCCGGACGGGCCGCCACAGCACTCCGCCCCTGGTCCTCACCTCGACGTTGCGCACCACACCGTCCGGTCCGGGAAAGGTCTTCAACACGATTCCCCGCGGCCACACGTTTCTGGGTAGGTTGCCATCTGCAACCACGACGAGGTCTTCTTCCTGGATTTGGCGCTGCTGAGCATCTCGGGAGTCCCCACGCGCAACCAGCGTCGACAAGTACTCTTTAACCCAACGCCTCCAGTATTCATCGGCGAGTCCTTGCGCCGCTCTCCACGCCCGACGATCACTAGGTGTGCACGGCGCGGTGACTGGTAGGCTTGATGGTCCCAACATCGGGAAGTGGTTGGGTGTCAGGGCCTCTTCGTCGTTGATATCGACCGGTACGTGCGTCAACGGTCGAGAGTTTACCGTGTTTTCGGCTTCTGTCAGGAGCGTCGCTAACGTCTCCTCCCGTGGGATCTTCCGATGCAGAGTGGCTTCGAATGCGGTCTTCACTGAGCGCACGAGACGCTCCCATGCGCCTCCCTGGTTCGGCGCGCCCGGTGCGATGAATTTCCAATCTGTCCGCCGAGTCAGCGCGTAGTTTTTCAGCTGCGGCATCCACTCTTCCATCGCCCGAGTGACGTCTTTTCCGCTATCTCCCCTAACCTATGAGCCACGTATGGGGTGTAACGCGCCGTATCATTTTGTATCCAGTGGAGCGCCGTAGTGGAGTCTGTCCAATACACTACCTTATCGGCTACCACTCTGTGCTCGCCTTGCACGAATTCCGCGAGTCGCGCGCCTATTAAATTCACCTGCAACTCTAATCGCGGTATGCTTTGCGCCTTAATCGGGGCGACTTTCGCCTTGGGCGTTATGAACGTAGGCCTTTAATGGTATTATTTGAAGCAAAAGTAAGTTTAACGAAGAAAAGATAGATAATAGTTATAAGGGATCGAAGTGGACTGTATTTATTTACTGGAGCTAGTGGACTGTATTCATTGATTACTGAACTGATATTACGCTAGAGGACTAAAGAAAAGATGGTACTGTAGACTATATTGTATTAAACTATTTACAATGCGGCTTTCACTAATTAACTTTATACACAAAGGGAGTCTTCAATGGAGTATAGATTCTTCTCTCTTGATGGTTTCTCTTGAGGTTTCTTCTCTTGTTGTCTTCGAGTGCCGCTTCCGAAATGAACAGCTCACAGACCAAAACGCCCTTCTTATGTGCCGCAAGAGAGCGTCTTAGCCTGTGAGAAGCGTCGCACGACGATGCTGCATGATGATTGGTCGTCAATCTGTTGCCGGTGTGCGGGTTGTGCGAGGCGCAGCGGGGTATGAAGGGGCGACGGGGCGGCGGGTCCCTCGCCGTCCGCAATAATAATTTATGTAACATAAAGAGTGCTATCAGTCTTAAAGAAAGGACATGTGTTGCGAGGAAGTCTCCGAGGTACATTAATATTAAATCTACTCAACAGCTCACTGTTATCAATTTTACCCTTGAAAAGTTTATGAAGTAATTTTAAATCAAGCAGATTTACGAACTGCCAGTGAGTTCATGCTAAAGTAATCGAGTTTCTCTTTGTAGCACTCACTATGTCTTGACGCCTTAAAACGAAATATTAGGTGATTAATGAGTCTTTTTTGATCACGTTCGATTCTTTCAATGTGGTTTTTACTTCTTCATTTGTATCTAATTAGGATAAAATTTTATTAGATATGATGTTGTAACTTTGTCGTCACGTTGTGTTGAGAGCTATGCAATAAAGCTCTCAACCGAAATTCTAAGAAACGTTTTAATAACACAAGTATTTGAGTACCAAACGACAAATGTGAATTGATTTGGAAACAATTTGTATTCTGTTCCATGAATCTCTAAATCTTCGAGAAAGTATCGGGCCAAATATATCTGCGTAGCGTGTCAAACACAGAAAAGTACGCGTCGAGATTGGGCGATTTGGAGAGCGAAACAATATTCAGTCCATTTTCTGTCGCAAATAAATCGCAAGATGTGCTGATACTGCTGAATTAAATATTTTGTTATCCTATTTCACTTTCATATTTTATGGATTATCAGGAATAAGAAATCAACTTTTTACGCTCCCGAACATCGCAATTTTACCAATAACGGCACTTGTTGAGCCATGAACCGCAACTACGTTTTATTAAGGTATGTTATTACGCCTTTATAGAATAGTATGTATGCTATTCATAATTCTCAGAAAATACGAATAATGGCCAATATGGGTAAGCAGTGTGATAAAAATAATTGAAATAATTAAATTGACCGGGCTTTATGAATAAAGCCCGTTACTTACTGGGCATAGTGATAAAATATAGAGAGAAATAAATAATAGAGTAATAAATATTAACAACTAGCTATTACCCGCGACTTCGCCCGCGTGGAGTTATTTTTCGCGGGACCCTAAAATAGAAGCAGCCCAAGTTAATCCTTATAACATCCGCTATCTTCCAGTTTGTATAAATATTGACATTAATATTTATACGATACTAACGTCACTCAATTTTTTTGCCTTCCCGGAACCCCTCCACTAACACATAAAGTTTATGGCATGGTATTAAGGTTCAAATTGACTTTTTAAGTATTATTACGAATCTTTTGTATGGGAATATAGAATAGTGATGTTTTTAGACTTTTTCAGGCAGTTTTCTAATATTTTCTCTTCGTAAGAACCATCTTCGTACTTCAAGGAATATTATAAAAAAAGAATCAGCGAAATCGGTTCAGCTGCTCTCGAAATTTACGCTTAGCAACACATTCCGTGATTCATTTTTATATTATAGATATCGCAGTGCAGTAGGGGAATTAGCGATTCCACCGCCAAATCACGTCCCGTGAGTAGGAAACGCTACGATCTCATAGGATAGGGGGCAGTATAACCATTCTTCGTTTTATCAGATTAAGAATATTAAAGAATCACCAACTCACTTGTTAACCGTGGCGATTATACCATATTCTCCATATTAGAGAGCACCATAATAGACAGACCGATTACGGTCATGGCAGTCAGTCTCGACAGAGACTAGCCATCTGCGCGGGAAAGGATTATGCCATCAAAAACATAACTTGTAAAAAAACCAAGTCTCGCAACTCAGTTCTTCTACCGTAAAAAGTTGTGAGATCCATGTAATACCAAGTCGGTTAATTTATTCAGTCCATAGATTGATACATATATTAACTTGGCAATCGCATGAAAACACAATATATCTCACAAGTAATACATATTATATTAAATGTGATTGTTTAAATTTGATTTGCGGCCAAGCCGCTGTTACATTCTAATTGCAGCACAAATGGGTTGACTGGGCTCAACTGGGGAAAGACAACGTTCCCAATTACCGTAGAAAAGCAGCTTAATTCTGCTGTGTTTCGTATCGTGAGTATAGAGAATCGGAGATCCTTATTTAGTATTATTTAGTTCTCTAGGGTGACATAGCATCTATGTTTGGATTCTTAATCGATCATAGATGTGTGTGCCTATGTGTCGCAGCAGCCTCTTACCATCAGGTAGACTGCGTGCTTGCTTGTCATCCTTATTCCATTAAAATGCTCGTGCTGTTTCCATAAAACATACTCTTTCCCTTGACTATTAAAGCGTGCCTCTGTGTTTAAGTCAAAGGCAGACCCTTAAAAAAAGAAATTGAAGTGAAAATCAAACTTACAGCCCACCTGATACTAAGTGTCTACTGCAGCCAAGGGACACCTGCAGCCAGATTAAAAATGCTACAGATGGTTGTCATATCTGAAGACTTGGAATGGAGTGCCACGCGGCCTGTATTTATACCGGCTCTCTTTATATATTAGACCTGAACACAACACTGTAAGTCTACCAGGTAGAGAATGAGTTCTACCACCTAGCTTACTATAAACTTACTGAACATGCAAATAACACTAATTTTACGAATTTTAATTCATTTGTATTAAATTTTTAACGTTTCGGCTGCTATGTTATATCAGCGTTGGTGGGGCGTCCTGATATCATTGTTAATAAAAGCTACCTTCAACTTATAAACATTAATAATATTTGGTCCAATCTACGCAAAACGAGCTTACAGTATCTCGAAATCTTGAAGTGGGTGCTTGGGTTTGGATTATATTATGGGATCCTAAATACATAGTAGCACCTAGCCACCTACTCTACTGAATTCAATAGCCTCTCGAATCTTCCTTGGTAGAAATAATATAACTTACATACGACTTATTTAACTAAAGCTTATAAATTTAAAATGTTCCTTAGTATTTGTTTACAGTTACCTACCGAGAGAATAAGTTCAAACTTACGAATATAATGGTGGAGCAAATTTGTGTTGTTTCAATGTTAAAATTGTTTTCATTACATTTTTATATTTTGTTAATCACTATTCAGAATCCACTGCTATATAAAAACCTCACAAGAAGACAAGAACCAAACGACACATTTTTTAAAAGATTTGCCTTAACTCAACACACTCGCAAGCAGGTTGGTGAATGCAGGGAAATACCCTCTAAATGGTAATGCTGCTTGCTGCTGTCCATTATTTGTCTGACGAATTTGACGAATCAAGATGACTTTTCTGCTGTCAGTTGGTCTAAAGAGTCTCTTTGGTTACATAGCACATCAAACTTCGTATTACACAGGTAGCATCTTATAATATTTGTCGGCAAGGTCTACTTCGTTTTATGGCAGCGTAAAGCACGTAGGCAGTAAATGGGTACTCGGTGAAAAAGGACTTCGATAAATCTAATTCTCGCTCTGTCATAAGAAGGTCAGTTTTAATAATATATAAATGTTATTTTGATTTGAATACAAGAGCGGTATGTTATATATACGTACCTCGCACATTGCTGTAAGGCTACTGAACCTGTGTTTCATTTGTTTATATCAGCGTGATTATCCAGTGTGACTTTCTATGATCGTTAACGTTAACGTTATAGAAAACTTGAAAATAATTGGAATGATATATTATGTGAACATGTAGTCTTTTTTCTCTTTCTTAAAACCTTAATCCCACACTAAGATATTTTCTTGTATATTAGGGACAGTTTACATACATAATTCTTGCTAGCACAAACATTCAGACCCGGAAGAGTTATTAGAAAGCCATAGAAATTCTTGTTCCGTGTGAGATTCGAACATACAGTACTCAGCTCCGCTACTCTTAGCTGGTTTGGTTTAGCAATAAGCCACTGCGTCACGGACCCATTAACGTTACGTGAATTAGCATTGATTTCATTGTGTGATTCATTTTTATAATTTTCTATAGCGTTGACGATCGTAGAATGTCGTCTTAGTTAACTGCGCTGGTAGCCTAGAGGTTGCGGCCAAATCAAAAGTGGCAACACAAACTTATTAGGTTCTTTAATTATTTTTCTCGAATGTTATCGTTAACATATTATCTAAATAGAAGTGATTTTTTTGATGTTTTTTGGATTTGAAGAACTCATTGAATAAATTTACTTAAAAATAATTGTTGGTCATATTTTATAGCATTTAAATTCAAAACTATAATAATAAAAAAAAACGAATACTAAAAACTTAATTATCATATAGTCCTACTCCCCGCGGTATCGTGCAAAGAAAGCTCGCTGCGTTTCCCCGCTGAATGGCTATACTTAGCCTTTGAGCGAGAAAAGAACCAGCCCTCTTATCACCAGCAGCAATGACCAGCCGCGGATGGAGTTCCTTTAAGAACTTCACCGCACGTGGACCCCACGGATCGATAGTCTCTACAGCAAATGGCACAAATATGTAGTCATCTCTCAGAGACTCATATTTTCGCCACTTACTCAGTTCAGCTGCCTCTGATGCCGCCCCGGCTCTATACGAGGTACCCCTGAGATGAGAGGCCCCCAGAGTGTCTACGCAAGTAGCATCCCACACTAGGGCTTTACCTCTCTCCCAAGGGACCAATGTCATACCGTCGGGTCTCCTGCCATCATCTCTAAATATTCCACAAGGCTCTAAAACCAAGGGAACATTTATAGAGGCAAGAGTCCTTCGGATGACATCGTTTAAAGAACTGTGTCGTGAAAACCTACCAGCGCTTTTCTTACATGAAAGTCCGTGGAGCCCAAACTTGTCGACGCTGCTACCACAGGGGCACTCATGGGGTTGACAAAGCGCCGCTCCTAGTCGGATTCCTACGGCAATACGCAAGCTTTACCCATCAAGTAATGTGCCGAGATAACTTGATAGTAAAGCATGTAACCAGTAACTAGATTCCTTAGTCGAAACAGCTAGAAGGCGTGCCTTATCTTGGTCACTATGGAAATTATGAAACAAATCTTTCTGCACGCCCTGTACCAACGGAATATCCCACTGTTTTTGTTGGTTAACTTCCAGTGGAACATTTTCACAGGGACAGAGCATTTGCCATGTCTGCCCTGCCTCCGTAGCAAAGCATAGGTCTACTTTATTATTTAAAATTATGTAACATAAGTCACTGACACTATGCACGGAAGCAAGGAAAGCAGGCAATGCAACGCTAGAAAGATTTCTCACACCAATGCCACCAAATTTTATAGGTAAAGTAGCTTAAGTCCAGGCTATTGGTATTTAAATATTAATTTAGAATTTTTTTCTATAGCTAATAAAGATTTTGAGTCCATTCAACGTCCAAAAATATACTTCTTGATCATGATTACTATGCCCATCTATTTTTATATTTTTATTGAAGTTGCGTAAGTCCCGCCGCATGCATTTGGAGATCTGTCTGTTCAGTTGCCTGTATGATGTCAAATCTGTTGAAGACTGTAGCTTCATTTCCCGTCTAACAGCCATGAGATTAAGATTGTGATTGGAGAGTTTTTGTGTTCTTCTGCGGCGGGTCTTGTTGAACTTAGCTCCGTTTGCATAAACAGTTTACACGAGCTTGTCATTCATATAGTCCACTTAATTGCAATTTCTAGGCACTGAAAACGGTTTTGTAACTCGAGCTGAAAGTTTCGGAAACTTGGAATAGAACACGAGGGGGACGGAGCGTTGACTTCATTAGACGAGACCTCTCCAACTTAACGATTAAGTTCAGTGTGCCTCTAATCATTCGGTGATCGCTATCAGTTTTCACCCTCGCGATCACGGAGACATCACTGAACAGTTGTCGTCTGGTCGTCATAATGAAGTCAATCTCATTTTTGTTGAACCGTCGGGGCTCGCCCAGGTCCACTTCCAATGGGGCCGTTTCTGGAAGAAAGAATTCATTATAAAGAGTCCATCTTTCTCCGTGATGTCGGCCAGCTGATAGCCCCTTGTGTTCCGTTGCCCTATTCCAAATTTCCCTACTTTCAGCTCACTGTTCCCTCTTGTGACTAGTTTTGCATTGAAGTCTCCCATTAACACCGTATAGTGGGTTTTGGAGGAATGCATGGCTCTAGAGATATCCTCATACATTCCTCCACCTCCTCATAGGGATGTGCCGAGGTTGGTTCGTAAACCTGTATCACCTTCAGCGAATACCGTGTGGTGATTCTGAGTATAAGGTTTGCAACCCTCGTCGACACACACTCAATCATTACAACGATGTTAATGACAGACTTGTGGACGATAAATCCTACACCTCCTTGGGACAGATGGTCACCCTCCCGGTGAAAGAGCAAGTTGCCGGATTCGAGGATTATCGTGTCCGCCCCCTCTCTTCGGACTTTGGAGAATCCTATAATATTCCAACGTAACTTGTCTATCTCTTCTTCCAGTTCCACGATCTTCTCGTCAGTCCTCAGGGTGCGTGCGTTGTATTTTGCCAGGTCGAGTCGTCTTAGGTGGCAATCGAACCTCCACCGGAGATTCTTAGCACCCCCTGCCCCGCAAAGGCGTGGTCGCCACCGTAGCCAGGAATAGAGGGACCGCTGGGGACTGTGGGCCGTCTCTTTATTACTCTCATCGTTGGGGGGTATTTGCCATAGTTGCCACGCTTGGCGAGCGAGTTGGCAACCGCTAGTATATTATTGTAATTTGACTTTATCATGAAGATGTTGCTGCCCATCTCCTGCTTCTTTCCCACTGTCGCCTCTTACAACACCCACGGGAAAATATGGGGTAGTGGATATTCTTAACCGCCACTACAAGGCAGATAGTTATTGTAACATAAATAAAGGTTAAGTTTAATATGAAAATTACTAATTAATTTTCGAAACTGTCATTACATTTTTTTCATAAAAGTTTGAGCCCGTTATAATCAATGTGCAGTGTTGCTATGTTTTTACACATACATTGTATAGGCGTGATATACGTGTTATTGGAGAATTCATTCCACGTTTTGTTCGAGTGCTATCAGTTTTTTAAAGAAAAGACATTGGATGCGAGGAAGTCTCCGAGTTACATTAATATTAAATCTGCTTAACAGCTCACTGTCATCAATTTTACCATTGAAAATTTTATGAAGAAATTTTAAATCAAGTAGAGATTTACGAACTGCCAGTGGTTTCATCCTAAAGTTATTGAGTTTCTCTTTGTAGCACTCACTATGACTTGACACCATTTGTGGTAGAGCCACGCGGCAGCTTTTGCTGTCGCACGGATGGGCCGGCTCGAACCGGGGTGGTACCACGACCTCACAGAATACCAGCGTGAATTAGAAGTTTACTTCTGCGTTTCGCTTGGTGAGTGCAGGTGGCCGGAGGCCTTTTTTACTGGAAATGAGGCATTCCATCTTAGTTCTCACGGGTGACAACGCATCTGCATTTTGATTCGCAAACGAGGATAGATGTGGATGTCTATGGGCCGCAGCAACCACTTACCATCAGGTGGACTGTGTGCTCGTTTGTCACCCTCATCTTATTAAAAAAAACATAAAGCGAAGGATTAGGTGTTTAATGAGTCTTTTTTTGATCACGTTCGATTGTTTCAATGTGGTTTCAATTACTGCTTCATTTATATCTAATTAGATTAAAATTTTAGTAGATATGATGTTGTGACGTAGTCGTCACGTTGTGTTTAGAGCTATGCAATAAATCTCTCAACCAAAATTCTAAGAAACGTTTTATATAACACAAGTATTTGAGTACCGAACGACAAAAGTGAGGTGATTTGGAAACAATTTGTATTCTGTTCCATGAATCTCTACATCTTCGAGTAAGTATTGGGCCAAATTAATCTGCGTAGCGTATCAAATACAGTAAAGTACGCATCTAGATTGAGTGATCTGGATAGCAAAACAATATTCAGTCTATTTTCTGACGCAAATAAATCGCAAGATGTGCTTATACTGCTGAATTCTATATTTCGTTATCCGATTTCACTTTCATATTTTATGGATATCAGGAATAAGAAATCAACTTTTTACGCTTCCAAATATCTCCATTTTACCAATGGGGGAACTTGTTGAGCCATGAACCGCAACTACGTTTTATTAACTTATGTTATTACGCCTTTATAGTATGGTAAGTATGCTATTCATAATGCCCAGAAAATACGAATACTGGCCAATATGAGTAGGCAGTGTGTTAAAAACAATTGAAATAATTAAATTGACCGGGCTTTATGAATAAAGCCCGTTAATTACTGGGCATAGTGATAAAATATAGAGAGAAATAAATAATAGAGTAATAAATATTAACAACTAGCTATTACCCGTGACTTCGCCCGCGTGGAGCTATTTTTTGCGGGACCCTAAAATAAAAGCAGTCCAAGTTACTCCTTATAACATCCGCTATCTGCCAGTATGTATAAATATTGACATTAATATTTATACGATACTAACGTCAAGCAATTGTTTTGCCTTCCCGGAACCCCTCCACTAACACTTAAAGTTTAAGGTATGGTATTAAAGTTCAAATTGACTTTTTAAGTATTATTAAGAATCTTTTGTATGGGAATATAGAATAGTGTTGTTTTTAGACTTTTTCAGGCAGTTTTTTAATATTTTCTCTCCGTAAGAACCATCTTCGTACTTCAAGGAATAATAATATAAAAAAAGAATTAGCGAAATCGGTTCAGCTGCTCTCGAAATTTGCGCTTAGCAACACATTCAGCGATTCATTTTTATATTATAGATATCGTAGTGCAGTAGGGAAATTAGCGATTCCACCGCCAAATCACGTCCCCTGAGTAGGAAACGCTACGATCTCTTAGCATAGGGGGCAGTATAACTATTCTTCGTTTTATCAGATTAAGAATATTGAAGAATCACCAACTCACTTGTTAACCGTGGCGATTATACTATATTCTCCATATTAGAGAGCACCATAATAGACAGACGGCTTACGGTCATGGCAGTCAGTCTCATTGGAGACTAGCCATCTACGCGGGAAAGGATTATAGTGCCCGAGTGTATGCTCATGCACAGTTACACTCTCTTATTCTTTACTGGACCAGAGAGATCAAGTCCACCGGCTTTACGTGCTATCCAAGGCACGGGGGTTGGAACACCGCTAACTTCCTGACTCCATGTCGTTACTGAGAATTTTTTGACAGAAAAATATTAATCAATTACAGAATGTTTTGACCCGACCCGGAGTCCTAATGATCTGCAGTCGAATTTATGACCACTAGACTATCGAGGCAGATTAAAACTCTATAAAGTGCATGTATAAATGATTATCGATTTAAGCTCAATATGAGTATATAAACAACATCTCTGTGTTTAATCTAACGTAAATATTTATCATACGTATATAACAGTACGAGAAAATTTAATGATGTGTCTTTAGCCCATTAAAGGTTATTGGTGTGTTTAATAAACAGTGCATTACTCGACTTGCAAAGCTTCTTTGATCAAAATAAAACTTTAAGAGAACTCGTATGAACCTTATTTATTTGCATATCTGTCGTGAAGCCAACTGCCAGAAAATGACTCGATAAAGCTAAGAGATAGATAATAAATTGGAAATTTAGCTTAAGTTTATTATACGTAACGCGATTTTTCCAGCTGAATCTTTCATGAGTATATTGTAGTACGTATTGAAAGTAGCGACGTGGATAAAACATATTTTATCTGACTGCGGCAAAGCCAAAAGTAGGATAATGGTTTAAGCAGACAGTTTACGTACCTATGTTCATCTGGTCGGCCCGACTTAGGAGGATCACGCTCTCACAGAATATCGGCGTTAAATAGCATCTCAATGCTGCTGTGTTTCGTATGTTGAGTATAGAGAACCGGAGACCCACCCTAGTTACTGAAAACAAGGCATTCCATCTTACTCTTCATGGGTGACAACGCATCTGCATTTTGATACTTAGTTAAGGATAGATGTAGATGTCTATGGCCCAAAGAAACCGCTTATCATCAGGTGGACTGTGTGTTCGTTTGTTACCCTTATCTTATAAAAAAACATAATTTGGTGCCGGGCAAATATAAAAGAAATAACGTACAAACATTACTACATTTTATATCTACAATTTGAAAGAGTACTTTATGATATATTTTATTAAACAGTTATAGAGTACAGGCGTGATGATAAAACGGCGCTATAGTGGTTATAGATTTTTTGTCGTCAGCGTGTTTTTTTGGATCGATATAACATATACGAACAAAGTTTACTTCTTTCTAAAACGCCGGTAACACACCCGCAGTTCCTCTGGTGTTGCAGATGTTCATGGACGACAACAATCACTTATTAACAAGTGGTCCGAAAGCCCTGTGGTAGAGTCAAGCTGTTGTTATATTCTGGATGCATCACAAATGCTTTGACTGGGCTCAACCAGGGAAGGACAACGTTCTAAATTACCGTAAAAAGCAGCTTAATTCTGCTGTGTTTCGTATCGTGAGTGTAGAGAACCGGAGACCCTTATTTAGTATTATTTAGTTCTCTAGGGTGACATAGCATCTTTGTTTGGATTCTTAATCGATCATAGATGTGTGTGTCTATGTGTCGCAGCAGCCTCTTACCATCAGGCAGACTGCGTGCTTGCTTGGCATCCTTATTCCATTAAAATGCTCGTGCTGTTTCCGTAAAAGATACTCTTTCCCTTGACTATTTTAATACACTCATCATCTCATTCTCAATCAAAAAATCAATCTCATTTAAACACTTTAGTGTGCGTCTGTGTTTAAGTCAAAGGCAGACCCTTAAAAAAACGAAACTGATGTGAAAAACGAACTTACCGCCCACCTGATGCTAAGTGGCCACTGCATTCCAGGGACACCTGCAGCCAGTTTAAAAATGCTACAGATGTGTTGTCAGTTCTGAATACTTAGAATGGAGTGCCACGCACCCTGTATTTATACCGGCTCTCTTTACATATTAGACCTGAACACAGCACTGTAAGTCTACCAGGTAGAGAATGAGTCCTACCACCTAGCTTACTATACACTTACTAAATGCAAAGAACACTAATTTTACTATTTTTTAATTATTTGTTTTAAATTTTTGACGTTTCGGGTGCTATGATACACCACCGATGGTGGAACGTCCTGATATCATAGTTAATTAAAGCTACCTTCAACTTTTAAACATTAATATTTGTCCACTCTACGCAAAACGAGCTCACAGTATCTTGCAATCTTGAAGTAGTATGCTTAGGTTATGTTATGAGATCCTAAATACATAGTAGAACCCATCCATTTTCTCTATTGAATTCAATAGCCTCTCAAATCTCAAATCTTCCTTGGTAGTAATAATTTAACTTACATACGAATTATTTAACTAAAGCTTATAAATTTAGAAAGTTCCTTAGTATTTGACTACAGTTACCCACCGAGAGAATAAGCTTTTACGTACGAAATGGTGGAGCAAGTTTGTGTTTTTTCAATGTTAAAATTTTTTCATTATATTTCTATATTTGGTCAATCACTCATTAGAATCCACTGCCAGATAAAAACCTCACAGGAAGACAAGAACCAAACGACACATTTTTTAAAAGATTAGTCTTAACTCAGCACGCTCGCAAGCAGGTTGGTGAGTGCAGAAAAATACCCTCTAATGTTAATGCTGCTTGCTGCTGTCCATTATTAGTCTGAGAAATTTGGCGAATCAAGATGAATTTTCTGCTGTCAGTCGGTAAAATAATTTAAATAATTATAAATATCGTGAAAACTTATTAAGAATGTGAGAAGATTAAAAAAGGAGATAAATTAATTTGCTAGAAACAGGCGTACATACGAGTATATTAAAAGTAAGAATAAGCAAAACTAACAAATAAATAACTTATGGAATAGCAATAAAAACACAAATTCTAACTTATCTAAGTTAAATAAAATATAAAACATAGAAATATTAAATAGAGGAGAAGTGGCAAGGGGGCGTGTCTGTGTCCGCACGATATGATCAAAATGCTCAGGTTCTATTCAAATGGCCGTCTTTGCGTATTAGTATACTTTCAACCGTAATCGTGAAACAATATCAGAATGCCGTGTTATTCAGTGGTTTCGTGTAAAGACCGAAGCCAAATCAAAATCTTTGTAGATCATGGAATCACTTACCATATGTAAGAACAAGTATTTTACTATCTTTATCTATATAATCATGAAAAACAACAAATCTTAAAATATTTTTTGCTCTTAATGCGTTATTTTTGTTTTCAAATATCACTGCAACAGTACTATTTTGTAGTAAATACATTGCTCCTTAACCACTACTTATGTGTATCGCTAAGCGACTGAACAAGCAATGTAAATATGACAAAACGATACTTTATTTATGGGGATGCATCGTGTAGTACGGCCACTGTGTCTTGCGATAAGTTAGTGTTGTGCTATCGACAACAATGTCGATTGGCGAATTGCTATTATAGTTTATTTTTTCAATTTGTCAACCGTTTCCGCCCGGTGGGAAGACTGATGTGACATAATGGTATTTAATTATTTTGATTATTTTCACCGTTTACTACACTGAATTCGTAACTAGCGATCATAAAGTAAGTTGCTTAAATAATTAGGTTAATCATCGGTGAAGTGTTTTGGGTTGTATTATAGTATATTATGCCTTATCTTCGTATTAATTCCATACTTTTATGTTTTCAAAAGCTTCGAATATGTTATTATACCTAGTTGGCATGGTTCAGAAATTCAGAATTCAGATAATATTATTATAGTGACTTTTGCTAAAAATAAGTCAACATAATTCTCCTGGCTATTTATTTGTTATGCATAAGTGTGTGTTTGTTTTCATATATTTAACAATATCTTAACCAACCAGGGGTTTTTTAACAAAGGCTTGCCAGGTACATGGTGAAGTTAAGAAATTTTGTAGGATATATGTAAATAATAAATAAATTATTATCGTACATTTTCAGCTTCCCAAAAGATGCTAATTTAAAAAAGAAATGAATTGATGCCACAGGAAGGCCACCAAACTAGTTCCCTACAAAAACTAGTACCATATGCCAAAATACCTACTTTTTCAATACGCTATGACTACTATATGATTTTTTTATTGTATTTGTTAGGTAGGTTAGGTACTTAATAATTTACGGTTAGCTACATACTGTTTATTTTTATTATATAATTTCGTGTGCATATCGTTTTTATTTTATTTTATTTTCAATTTTAGTGCAATTTTAGTATAAATGAAAGAGAATCGATAACTTTCCAATTTAGTCAATCACTAATGTATATGTAAAATAAATGGCTTTTGTTTTTAAAATGCACAGCACAACGATAGCAACTGATATCTTTGTGTGAGTAAGTAGTACGGTGCATGGTAAATGCACGCTGTTTCTGTAGAGATACGGTTTATAATTGATTGTGTAGAACGTTCTGATTTATAAAATGCGGGTGTGTGCGCGACTGCGTATCTATTGCTTTTACTGATCTGCAAGTGTAGTAGTAGGCGTGTGGTAGGGGCCAACTGGAGACACCGGGTTTCGATACATTTTCAACTACGGGGCATATCTCCTTCTATTATTATATCTATGATATAAAACATAAAATAAATATAACCAAAAATGGAAATTGTACGCATCATTCTATTATTATCATTATCATATACATCTGCAATTCCCCTGGTGTTACAGTTGTTCATCGGCGGCGGTAGTCACTTACCATCAGGTGAGCCGCATGCTCGTTTGCCCCTCTCCTATAAAAAAATTCCCAACAAACGGGGTTAGCACCACAGCATATTTTGCGTCTAAAATCTAATTACGACGCAGTACTGATTTTCAGTGCCAACCTCCGTGACATACCCGATGCCACTCAGATCCATTTCCAAACCGCTGAGATAGGACAGTACGAAGATAAGCAACTTAAGCTTATCACACTTCAGACTTATAACTTTTAAAAAGTCGGAATTCTCGTGTGCTTTACAGCAACTATAGTCCCGGAGGGGACTGAGGTGTTTGAACGTCCGGATCGGTCATAGTTGACGAAGGCTAAAATTTTTTAAATTTTCTTAATGACATGCAAAAAGCCCCCCCCCCCCCCCAGCTCAATAAAAGGCAGTTGTTTCGATTTTACATGTAAATACTTAAATTTTATTTATATGTAATATACCTACTATTTCACCGTTAAAATAACAAGAAATAGTATACCTGAAGAGGTAATCATTCCGCATGTTAAAGAAACCGCATTTTGAAACGGTAGTATAATAATACCTCTCGTCATTAATAAAGTTAAGCATTTCTTAATTTTATTTCATTTCAATATATATTTTACAAATTCAGTATGTTTTTCGAATACACTTCACATGCAAATTAGTAACATCTGTCGGAAGTTAGTTTTTGTTACGTTCAGTGATAACGCGTTGGCAGAAGTCCAACACGGCTTCAGAAAAAACATTATTTCTCCTGGAAAGCAAAAATACCAACGTCATTTAAACTCATATGAATGCATGCCAGTACAGCCTGTGTGTAGGCACGATCCAGATATTATGCAACACATTATTATAAAATTCATGTTACTCGAGACTTTATACGAATTGGTTATTAACAAAAGTAATTAAAAAATTACCTGAATCAGTGTAGAACTTATATAATGTATATACATAATATAAAATGAAAAATGTTGTACAACCGACTTCAATATAAATTATTAAAAATAACTTAAAAACTATTGGTCACATCTTGATCCAAATTTATATGGGCCCACAAGAGAAGCACCAGCTTCGGTTCACCCATAAAAAATGTATGATGTAACACATAAAAAATAGAAAGAAAAAAACATACAGTCGAATTGAGTACCGCCTCCCTTTTAAATTCTGTGAAAGAAAGATAGACGAAGCGCTACGTACATTTAAAATGACACGAAAATCGAGCCAAAACCATACTCAATCTACTGTATCGTGTACAAATGCATCAAAAATAGTTTGCAACCAACATCAATAGTTTATGTGCATATGTGCGCGTCCAGCACTGAACTTTTACGGGCTGCTACAGAAAGAAAGAAGAAAAATGTGTGCATGAGTGCATGTAAAGAAGTTGACCAAGTTTCGACATTACTTGAATTATACATGTATGTATGTATGCAGCGCTCCGTCTATTTCTTCTTGTTGGCCTGAGGTGTAGAACGAAGTGTTAGTTCTGTTCAAGCGAAAAGTAAGTCAGGGCTTACGGCGTGTATTTTGTATTTAGGTAAGAGAAACAAAACAGTACACCGTCCATTTCATTCTATGAACATGCTGTAGTGCATTGTTGGTAAGAGTATCTACAACTACTCTCGGTTAAGAATCAAAATTCAGCTGCAGAGTAACCTTTTAGGATTGAGATGAAATGTCTCGTTTCCAGCAACAAGGGTATCCTGGTGTCTTCACTGACACACCTCGCGACGCCTCAATATAAAAACCGGTATTCTGTGAAAGCGTGGAACCTGTCCCAGTCGAGTGGACACATGCATTTTGAATCTGCGATGATAAAGTTAATTGTCTAAAAGCAACACAAGCATCTACTTGCCATAGGTTCGTTTTTAACTCTTACTCTTAAAACACTCTATTGATTGGGTTTCGTTATTAATTGACTATCCCACTGTGGCGAGTCAGATCAGTCTAGATATTGCCTACTGTCCCAATTACACAAGCTTAAAACTGGTGGCAGTATCTCTCCGTGGTGGTTTTTTTATAGCATTTTTATAGCAAAGTCGAGTGTCCCTCTCACAGACTCTATATTAATAGGACTATATTCGAGGACACGGACGTGCACAGCATCAATGCCCCATTTTGACTTTGATGACGTAACATGCAGTAAGGAATGAGGTCTCTTTGTGAGGCATTAAGTTACTTGCAGGAGTTACTGACATTTTCAGGTTTCACTGCCACATTCTTCGTCAAACGTAAAGGTTACGTTTACACTCAATCCTGAGCATAAGATAATATCACATATATTACCACGTGGAAGTGAGTCTCTGTCAAACTCGGGCATTTAGGACATTATTTAGTTCGTGCCACTTATATCCAAAGTGCTAGAATAGAATAAAGCATTAAATTGCAGCAGCAACATCTCCCTGATAATCACTTAAAATAATCAAAACACTGTGATTTCCCTCCGAAAAAATTCTCCCAATACATTGTACAGTAATTATGTAACATTAAGAAAGAGTAAAATATTGTTTCAAGTGCATCCTTTCCGATAGTTAGTGCGATTAGTATTTAAGGTGTACATGTAAAATATACTAAAAGTCGTATCTTGACTATAGCGCCTATATTGTCCTGAATATATTGAAAATTAAATAGTGATTTGTGAGCGTTATTATTAGGTATGGCATATTAATCCTTACAAACGAAAGCTGCTTCGTCATCAAGAAAATTTTATGAAGATAAACTTTACTTTTTATAGCATGTAATTGGAACGCATAGTTTTAAAATAATTCAACACTCTGCTCGGCTCAACAATGCGACCAATCCAGCTGTCTGATGAGAACCGAGAAAAAGGAGTGGCAAACGCTTCGATCAGCGAGGTTAGTTCAATAACTTTAGCTAAAAACTTGACAAAATTAATGGAGTACTTTTATCTATCGGCAAAAATGTACGTTATAAAGCGAAGTAAAATTTTATTCACTCTCCCTCCCCCTCCCATGTTTTAAAGGACACCGTACACGATGCATGAATAGGGTGGTAGTAGGTAATATTTTAATACCCAATGATAGATAAAACTATCACTGGTTTTGAACATTATATGAACATTATTTTTTTATGTCAAATGATAGGTAATTATAGTAGTAATAAATTTAATCCTATTTTTATTATAATATCCACCTTTTCATCGATAATGCGAGAACCAACCATTTGACACCAGCAGCGATGGTCACGAACTTATTATTTATTAGAAGTAAAAGGCCAGTTACGTGGGCTAAGCCCACTCAGGACATGTTATCTTTAAAATCACTGGTCAAAGACCTTTAGATTGATATAAAATAATAAGCAAAAAGTCCAAAGTCCAAAAGTCGCATCTCAGCTACTCAGCTGTCATTGTTAGTTACGAGTATGTTTAGATAAGCAAAAAGTCCAAAGTCCAAAAGTCACATCTCAGCTACTCAGCTGTCATTGTTAGTTATGTTTAGACAAGTAAAAGGCCAGTTACGTGGGCTAAGCCCACTCAGGACATGTTATCTTTAAAACCACTGGTCAAAGACCTTTAGATTGATATAAAATAATAAGCAAAGAGTCCAAAGTCCAAAAGTCGCATCTCAACTACTCAGCTGTCATTGTAAATTATGTTTAGATATTCACTATAAAATTGATAGTTATGGCACGTGGACTAACATACTTACAGTACAGTCAACTACAGTATTTACAACAAAGAGCACAATGTGTAGTCGCCTTTGGTGCCGTCCTGGCGCTATACATATTTACATAATGTAGCAGTAATCTCACGTAAGGTGATTATTTTTCTTTAATTCTCTCCCAAAATCTCGGTTTGGGTTGGCTACTGTTGAATTTTGTGTTATCGTACAAAAAGAGATGCAACTGTTCCGTTATAAAGACAAAACAAATTTAATTGAAAATTGGGAATACTTGTGACTTAAAATCAACAAAATGCGGATATTTTGCACATTTACAACTTGGAACCTATTACTGTTTGAATGCGGTTAAAATGTCTATTAAAATAGCTGTTACATGAACAAAACGATCCTCGCCGTTTAGTAAAGCGGGACGTATTTTAACACCGGAGAGAATCGCAGCCATTTTAAGAACAAATTGTTTTAAATCACTTTTATAAATCAGAAGACTACGTCCTTACAGATTATTAAATGTGCACACACACGCAGGGGCGCACTTACTTACCTGCCAATAAAAAAATATGATAAAAAAATTTCAACATAATTTTATATTAATACAAGAGCAAAACGACAAGACGATAGCCCGATGCTTGGGTGTCAGCATTCACAAATCTGTGGAAGTCGGGTTCAAAATTTGATGGAGTTATAATTACATATCAATGTAGGGCGGCCCTCCACTAGATTGAGTGGTGACCTGGTACGAGATGCAGAAGTCGATAGATGCAGGGAACTTAGGACCGAGCTTTGTGGCATTCCTTGGGGAAGGCCCAAGATTTTTTTACAGGATAATATAATATTATGTTCAACAGTGGACTTGTGAAAGGCTGTAGCGAATGAATGAATGATTTTCTGCCGACTTCCAAAAAGGAGACGGTACTCAATTCGAGTGTATGTTTTTTTTTTTTCGTTTTTTTTTTATGTGTGTTACCTCATAACTTTGTACTGGGCGAACCGATTTCAATGATTCTTTTTTTATATGAAAGCTGATAGTTCTTGTGTGGTCCCATATGAATTTGATCAAGGTCAGACCCAATGGTTATTGAGTTATTCTCAAATAACCTATATTGAAGTCGGCTGTACAAAATTTTTAATTTTAAATTATAACTTTCTATAGTAACAAAACAAAATTTATGCATATCAGAGATTATAAAAAGGTGTATTATTTTGTGATAATGTCATATATGTGTATTGTAAGTATACTTGTTAAATAAAAAAAAATACTATAAATAACAAAAAAGTTAACGATAAAATCTAACGTACGATTATTAATTATATTTTATTTGGCTAGATTATACATATAAAAGGAAAATATACTTTTTTTTAACAAATGGAAGCCTGTTAAACGCAATTTTTACATGAGGTGAAAACTGACAGCTAGTAAACGTTTTTCCGTTCACTGTAATTTATTCTATACACGCTGAACACAAAAACCAGCAGCGGAAGAAAAGTTTATCAATTGAAATGGCACTTAGCATGCAATGTTAGTAGCGCTGTTAAAACTGTTTGTCGCCGTAAAGCTAGAAATAAATTTTGAAAAAAATTTTTATAGGATCAGTAGTATGTCGGAGCGTCTATAAAATATCACTTGGATCGAAGTGGACATGAGGGTATATCGAGAACTTCCCACTTTTTTGTGCAGTATAAAGTTCACTGTAGGTTAACAGTGGTAGAGCCACGCGGCAGCTTTTGCTGTCACACGGATGGGCCGGCTCGAACCGGGGTGGTACCACGACCTCACAGAATACCAGCGTGAAGTAGAGGTTTACTTCTGCGTTTCGCTTGGTGAGTGCAGGTGGCCGGAGGCCCTTTTTACTGGAAATGAGGCATTCCATCTTAGTCCTCACGGGTGACAACGCATCTGCATTTTGATTCGCAAACGAGGATAGATGTAGATGTCTATGGGCCGCAGCAACCACTTACCATCAGGTGGACTGTGTGCTCGTTTGTCACCCTTATTCTATAAACAAAAAAAAGGTGCCGTGCCGCGAGACATCCCGCTTAAGTCATTCAACGGATGTGGTCATTATACTGGTGCTAAGATAGTGTCGCGGTTCTGTTCGTTGTTGTAATTCTTCTAGTGCAGGCAAGGAGGATTGGTATTGCTGAGGCTGCCATGTGTTACATTGAGATAAGTAGTGTTGCTGTTGGTTTACATTTTTTGGTGTTATCATGTAATTACGTACCTCACGTTACACTTATGTGTGATTGTGGCGGAGACGTGTTACGGTGTGGTCGAACTGTAATTCCACTATACTGAATGTATAGTGCGTTACGTTGTCTTATTACCGATAAATGATCATTTGCGTAAGCAAGAGAGCAAGTTGAACATCCGCTTCTCACACTTTTATTATTTTTAAACAATTAATCAATCAGAATCAGATCAAAATTGCGACCCTCTGGGTTGTTTTTAACTCTTACTCTTAAAACACTCTATTGATTGGATTTTGTTATTAATTGACTTTCCCACTGTGTCAGATCAGTCTAGATATTGCCTATTGTCCCAATCACACAAGCTTAAAACTGGTGGCTGTGACTCTTCGTGATGGTTTTTTGCATTTTTATAGCAGAGTCGAGTTTCCCTCTGGCAGTCTCTATATTAAAAGGACTATAATATTTGGGGACACGGACTTGCACAGCATCAATGCCCCATCTCGACTTTGAT
>JAVANC010000009.1:35951141-36033218 GCA_033319125.1 Parnassius glacialis | reverse complement strand
AGAAGTTGTGCTACGATTTTTTCGAAATCCATGTTGTGCCTCTGATAATATACTATGCTGTTCCAAAAAGTCGGTTATTTGGCCAACAACCACCTTTTCAACAATCTTGTTGACCGATGATAAGATGGCAATTGGCCGGTAATTACTGAAGTCTAAATGACTTCCGTGTTTAAATATGGGACGAACAATTGATTTCTTTAATAAGTCAGGATAAACACCTTTTGACAAGCACATATTAACAAAATGGGCTAGTATTGGACTTATTTTTTTCTTTACTAACTTTAAATCTTTCACCCTAATCCCATCCAGACCTGGTGCTTTTTTATGGTGCAATTTATCAATTACTTTTTCTATGTCACATGATTTCACTTTCATAAACCTAAAAGACACTTCGCTCTGTGTAACGTACATGTTTCTATCTAAAAAATTTAAATTACAAGTATGCTTAATGTCTAATATTTCATTAGTAAATGTTTTAGAAAAGTTTGTGCAAATGTTATATAAACTATCATTTCTACCCAAGTACTTCTTAATTACTAAATCCAAATCTGCCTTATTTCTCCCTAACCATGTATTAATATTTGACCATATTTTTCTGCTATCACCATTACAATCCTTTATTTGTTTTTGTCTATACTTGTTTCTGGCGTCATTTATAATTTTATTTACTCTATTTCTAAATCTCGTGTATTCTAAACGCTTATTCATATTTTTTGGTGACGCTTTCCACGCTCTAAATAAAGAATCCCTTTTTAATATTAAATTATTCAACTTACCGTCTACCCATGGCTGCGTTAATCGTTTATTACTTACTGCAATATTGACCTTACTTTCATTATAAATATTTTCAAACACTAAACGTAACTTCTCATACAATAACATTGGGCAAGATAAATCTAAAAGCTGGGACCAATCATATTCGTCCAACTTTACCCTACACAATTTATCACTAATCACTTGTTTACAATTATTTAGCGTTTTTACAACATTCACTTCGCTTTGCATTCCTGAGACACCTAACGTAATGCCAACAATATGATGATCGGATACATGACAATCGATTACGTAGGTAACAGATGTAGTGTCAGCCGGTCTCGCTCGCACCCACAGATGGTCAATGCATGACCGCTCGTATCGTCCGTTGACTACCGCTTCTCGTGTTATCTCCGAGCTAGGCACTGCACAGTGTAGGCCGTGTTCACACAAAGTTAGTTTATAATTTGAAATAATTTGATTACACTTATTGTTATAAATATCAATGTTCATGTCTCCTATGAAAATAATATCTTCTTGAGGCGATGTTCTTTCCTTTATTAGTGTATTTAGGCACTCAATAAAACCATATTTATTTTTCGCAGGTGGTCTATAGATGCAGAAAATATGAAAAGTCCTTTTTCCGATCTTCAAATTTCCATGAATTAATTCTGCCACTGGTGTGTTGATTGTTTGTGAAATAAAGTCCAGATGTTCCTTTATATAAATAAGTAGACCTCCTCCTCTTAAAATTTCCCTCGTATTAGCATGAAGTATATATCCATTAATATTATAAAAACCTAGTTCTTCTCTCTTAATATTTATCTCACTTAATACTATCATATGTACTTTATATTTGATATACTCCAACAAAACAAGCAATTCATTGAAATTTTTTCTTAAAGAACGTATATTTAGATGTAATATATGTATCCCATTTGCAGGTTGAGATTCACTCCATTGTGTCAGGTCCTTATACCTTATAAAGTCGATTTCGGTAGGTAATTGTTGTATAGGTGCGAATTTTTAGTATAGAAGATAACGAGGTGTGTACGCACGGCCTTAGCACAGGCCTTGGCAACTTTATTCACTACTCGGTAACATTTTCTTTATGTCACTTTCAGAACTTATTTTAAATATTTTCTCATTTTCGTTTTTTTTAACTAGTATGTTCATATTCTGAATCCATATATATTTGAAATAAGATTTTAGTTGATTTTTTGCTTCCCAAAACAGTTGACGCTTATACCTTGGTAAATCTTCATTTATATATATTAATTGATCGCTATTATTTCCGAGAACTTGCGCATTTGAAATACGCATTTTTCGAGCCAATATCCATTGATCACGGGCCTTCTTTGTGCGCAACGTAACAATAATCGGCTGTGCTTTCTTCTGGTTCGGTTTTTCCCTACCTACCCTCCTCGCATCCTCTATATCCCCCTGGCATAATTTTAGTATTTGAGACACTTTTTTCACTACCTCTAAAGTATTTTCATTCTCCTTTTTTTCTAATCCTAAGATCTCAATGTTTTTTTCTTTTTCTTTTAATTCTAGGTCTTGTAATCTTTCTTCCAAAGCCTTGTTGTATTTTTCAAGGTAAACATTTTTATGCTCCAGAGCTTTTATCTTCTTCTCTGCTGTCTCTTTGAACCCCACCATTTCTTGATATTTTTCAGAATAAAAATCTATGAGTTCCAAAGCATTATCCAACTTGGATTCTATCTTATAAATCACTTGCAATTTTTTATTAACTTCTTCTAAAATCGACTCTGTAGTTACCTGGTTAAGATTCAAATTTAACGTTTGCGGTGATGGAATGTCTTCATATTTCTTGGCACATTTTTCGCACATCTCTTTCTTAAGCAGTTGTTTTGACGCACACTTTTTGTGATAGACACTATCACAACTCCCCAAACATTTAATGACATCATCTTTCGTTAGTGAAAGAAACAGCTTACACTTTTTACATTGAGCCATTTTGTTTTAAAATGTCGTATTATAGGTAGGTACAATTGACACACGTCCTCACGCTGAGTGCGCATACGCGGGAATGTAGTGAACATGTAGTCTTTTTTTTCTTTCATAAAACCTTAATCCCACACTAAGATATTCTCTTGTATATTAGGGACAGTTTACATACATAATAGCACTAACATTCAGACCCGGAAGAGTTATTAGTAGACCATAGAAAATCTTGTTCCGTGTGAGATTCGAACACGCAGTACTCAGCTCCGCTACTCTTAGCTGGTTTGGTTTAGCAATTAGCCACTGCGTCACGGACCCATTAACGTTACGTGAATTAGCATTGATTTCATTGTGTGATTCATTATTATAATTTTCTATAGCGATGACGATCGTAGAATGTCATCTTAGTTAACTGCGCTGGTAGCCTAGAGGTTGAGGCCAAATCAAAAGTGGCAACACAAACTTATTAAGTTCTTTAAATATTTTTCTCTATTGTTATCGTTAACATATTATCGAAAAAAAAGTGATTTTTTTTACTTTTTTGGATTAGAAGAACTCATTGAATAAATTTACTTAAAAATAATTGTTGGTCATATTTTATAGCATTTAAATTAAAAACTATAATAATAAAAAAAACTAAAACTAGAAACTTAATTATCATATAGTCCTACTCCCCGCGGTATCGTGCCAAGAAAGCTCGCTGAGTTTCCCCGCTGAATGGCTATACTTAGCCTTTGAGCGAGAAAAGAACCAGCCCTCTTATCACCAGCAGCAACGACCAACCGCGGATGGAGTTCCTTTAAGAACTTCACCGCACGTGGACCCCACGGATCGATAGTCTCTACAGCAAATGGCACAAATATGTAGTCATCTCTCAGAGACTCATATTTGCGCCACTTACTCAGTTCAGCTGCCTCTGATGCCGCCCCGGCTCTAAACGAGACACCCCTGAGATGAGAGGCCCCCAGAGTGTCTACGCAAGTAGCATCCCACACTAGGGCTTTACCTCTCTCCCAAGGGACCAATGTCATACCGTCGGGTCTCCTGCCATCATCTCTAAATATTCCACAAGGCTCTAAAACCGAGGGAACATTTATAGAGACAAGAGTCCTTCGAAAGACATTGCTCAAAGAACTGTGTCGTGAAAACCTACAAGCGCTTTTCTTACATGAAAGTCTGTGGAGCCGAAACTTGACGACGCTGCTACCACAGGGGCACTCATGGGGTTGACAAAGCGCCGCTCCTAGTCGGATTCCTACGGCAATACGCAAGCTTTCCCCATCAAGTAATGTGCCGAGATTACTTGATGGTAAAGTGTGTAACCAGTGACTAGATTCCTTAGTCGAAACAGCTAGAAGGCGTGCCTTATCTTGGTCACTATGGAAATTATGAAAGGGACCAATGTCATACCGTCGGGTCTCCTGCCATCATCTCTAAATATTCCACAAGGCTCTAAAACCGAGGGAACATTTATAGATACCAGAGTCCTTCGGATGACATCGTTCAAAGAACTGTGTCGCGAAAACCTACAAGCGCTTTTCTTACATGAAAGTCCGTGGAGCCCAAACTTGTCGACGCTGCTACCACAGGGGCACTCATGGGGTTGACAAAGCGCCGCTCCTAGTCGGATTCCTACGGCAATACGCAAGTTTTACCCATCAAGTAATGTGCCGAGATTACTTGATGGTAAAGCGTGTAACCAGTGACTAGATTCCTTAGTCGAAACAGCTAGAAGGCGTGCCTTATCTTGGTCACTATGGAAATTATAAAACAAAACTTTCTGCACGCCCTGTACCAACGGAGTATCCCACTGTTTTTGTTGGTTAACTTCCAGTGGAACATTTTCACCGGGACAGAGCGTTTGCAATGTCTGCCCTGCCTCCGTAGCAAAGCATAGGTCTACTTTATTATTTAAAATTATGTTACATAAGTCACTGACGCTATGCACGGAATCAAGGAAAGCAGGCAATGCAACGCTAGAAAGATTTCTCACACCAATGCCACCAAATTTTATAGGTAAAGTAGCTTGAGTCCAGGCTGTTGGTATTTAAAGATAAATTTAGAATTTTTTCTATAGCTATTTTAAGATTATATATATATATATATATATATATATATATATATATATACAACCTTTATACGTCGCACTGCTGAGAACACGCTTCCTCTCATTTCTGAGAGGGTACCATTAATATTTTAATTCTTTTTTTCAAATTTATGAAATTTTATTATTTAATTAATTCAATTAGAATATATGGCATCACAAGGTGGACTTAAGCTTAAGTATAAATATTTTAAATATCACAAAGATAAGCAACAATATATAGATTTTTTTATGGCAAATAGATTTTTATGTTATTATGAATGTTGGTTTATATTCGAGTTCTAAACATATCCTATTCCGCATTTAAATTTACAAAACTGCGGCTACTATCTTAAAAAAAATTTAATATTTCGAGAACAGCCGTAGCGGACCGTTGTTTACTCGAATATTGCACTAAAACTTATTAATTGTTCAAACTTGGAAACTAACTTTGGCAATAAAGAGGAAATAAACCGCACGAGTCCACCTAAAAGATTTTGAGTCCATTCAACGTCCAAAAATATACTTCTTGATCATGATTACTATGCCCATCTATTTTTATATTTTTATTGAAGTTGCGTAAGCCCCGCTGCATGCATTTGGAGATCTGTCTGTTCAGTTGCCTGTATGATGGCAAATCTATTGAAGACTGTAGCTTCATCTCCCGTCTAACAGCCATGAGATTAAGAGTGTGATTGGATAGTTTTTGTGTTCCACTGCGGCGGATCTTGTAGAACTTAGCTCCGTTCTCATAAACAGTTTCCACGAGCTTGTCATTCATATAGTCCACTTAATTGCAATCTTTTAGGCACTGAAAACGGTTTTGTAACTCGAGCTGAAAAGTTTCGGAAACTTGGAATAGAGCACGAGGGGGACGGAGCGTTGACTTCATTAGACGAGACCTCTCCAACTTAACGTTTAGGTTCAGTGTGCCTCTAACCATTCGGTGATCGCTATCAGTTTTCACCCTCGCGGTCACGGAGACATCACTGAACAGTTGTCGTCTGGTCGTCATAATGAAGTCAATCTCATTTTTGTCCAACCGTCGGGGCTCGCCCAGGTCCACTTCCTATGGGGCCGTTTCTGAAAGAAAGAGTTCATCATAAAAAGTCCCTCTTTCTCCATGACGTCGGCCAGCTGATAGCCCCTTGGTTTCCGTTGCCCTTTTTCAAATTTCCCTACTTTCAACTCACCGTTCTCTCTTGTGACTAGTTTTGCATTGAAGTCTCCCATTAACACCGTATAGTGGGTTTTGGAGGAATGCATGGCTCTAGAGATATCCTAATACATTCCTCCACCTCCTCATAGGGCTGTGCCGAGGTTGGTGCGTAAACCTGTATGACTTTCAGCGAATACCGTGTGGTGATTCTGAGTATAACGTTTGCAACCCCCGTCGACACACACTCAATCTTTACAACGATGTTAACGAGAGACTTGTGGACGGTAAATCCTACACCTCCTTGGGACAGATGGTCACCCTCCCAGTGAAAGAGCAAGTTGCCGGATTCGAGGATTATCGTGTCCTCCCCCTCTCTTCGGACTTTGGATAATCCTATAATATGCCAACGTAACTTGTCTATCTCTTCTTCCAGTTCCACGATCTTCTCGTCAGTCCTCAGGGTGCGTGCGTTGTATGTTGCCAGGTCGAGTCGTCTTAGGTGGCAACGAAACCTCCACCGGAGATTCTTAGCACTCCCTGCCCCGCCGTTACCTTGGTCGCCACCGTAGCCAGAAATAGCGGGGCCGCCGGGGACTTTGGGCCGTCTCTTTATTACTCTCATCGTTGGGGGGGGGGGGGGTATTTGCCATAGCTGCCACGCTTGGCGAGCGGGTTGGCAACCGCAGTTATATTATTGTAATTTTGATTTTATCAGGAAGATGTTGCTGCCCATTTCCTGCTTGTTTCCCACTGTCGCCTCTTACGACACCCACGGGAAAATATGGGGTAGTGGATATTCTTAACTGCCACAAGGCAGATAATAGTTATTGTAACATAAATAAAGGTTAAATTTAACATGAAAATTACTTATTAATTTTCTAAACTGTCATTACATTTCTTCATAAAAGTTTGAGCACGCTTTAAAATGTCCAGTGTTGCTATGTTTTTACACATACATTGTATACGCGTGAAATACGTGTTATTGGAGAATTCAGTCCACATTTTGTTCGAGTGCTATCAGTTTTTTAAAGAAAAGACAATGGTTGCGAGGAAGTCTCCGAGTTACATTAATATTAAATCTGCTTAACTACTCACTGTCATCAATTTTACCATTGAAAATTTTATGAAGAAATTTTAAATCAAGTAGAGATTTACGAACTGCCAAAGGTTTCATCCTAAAGTTATTGAGCTTCTATTTGTAGCACTCACTATGACTTGACACCATAAAACGAAGGATTAGGTGTTTAATGAGTCTCTTTTTGATCACGTTCGATTGCTTCAATGTGGTTCTTTTAATGTGGTTTCAATTACTTCTTCATTTGTATCTAATTAGATTAAAATTTTAGTAGATATGATGTTGTGATGTAGTCGTCACGTTGTGTTTAGAGCTATGCAATAAATCTCTTAACCGAAATTCTAAGAAACGTTTTATATAACACAAGTATTTGAGTACCGAACGACAAAAGTGAGTTGGTTTGGAAACAATTTGTATTCTGTTCCATGAATCTCTACATCTTCGAGTAAGTATTGTGCCAAATATATCTGCATAGCGTATCAAATACAGTAAAGTACGCATCTAGATTGAGTGATCTGGATAGCGAAACAATATTCAGTCCATTTTCTGACGCAAATAAATCGCAAGATGTGCTGATACTGCTGAATTCTATATTTTGTTATCCGATTTCACTTTCATATTTTATGGATTATGAGGAATAAGAAATCAACTTTTCACGCTTCCATTTTACCAATGGGGGAACTTGTTGAGCCATGAACCGCAACTACGTTTTATTGGTAGGCTTTTTAAAGGTATGTTATTACGCCTTCATAGTATAGTATGTATGCTATTCATAATGCCCAGAAAATATTAATACTGGCCAATATGTGTAGGCAGTGTGATAAAAACAATTGATATAACTAAATTGACCGGGCTTTATGAATAAAACTCGTTACTTACTGGACAGAGTAATAAATAACTAATAGAGTAATAAATATTGATATCGCAGTGCAATAGGGGAATTAGAGATTTCAACGCCAAATCACGTCCCCTGACTAGGAAACGCTAAGATTTCATAAGATAGGGGGCGACATAACCATTCTTCGTTTTATCAGATTAAGAATATCGAAGAATCGCCAACTCGCTTGTTAACCGTGGTGATTATACCATATTCTCCATATTAGAGAGCACCATAATATCCTACAGACCGATTCCGGTCATGGCAGTCAGTCTCAACGGAGACTAGCCATCTGCGCGGGAAAGGATTATAGTGCCCGAGTGTATGCTTAAGCACAGTTACACTCTCTTATTCTTTACTGGACCAGAGAGATCAAAGCCCACCGGCTTTACGTGTTATCCAAGGTACGGGGGTTGGAACACCGCTAACTTCCTGACTCCATGTCGCTACTAAGAATCTTTTGCCAGAAAAATAATAATGAATTACAGAATTTTTTTCACCCGACCCGGAGTCCTAATGATCTGCAGTCGAATTTATGACCACTAGACTAGACTAATGAAGCAAATAATAATTCTATAAAGTGCATGTATAAATGATTATCGATTTAAGCTTGATATAAGCATATAAACAACATATCTGTGCCTAATCTAAGGTAAATATTTATCATAATAACAGCACGAGAAAATTTAATGATGTTTTTTAGCCCATTAAGGATTATTGGTGCGTTTAATAAACAGTGCATTACTCGACTTGCAAAGCTTCTTTGATCATAATAAAACTTTAAGAGAGCTCTTATGAACCTTATTTATTTGCATATCGCTCGAGATGTCGTGAAGCCAACCGCCTGAAAATGACTCGATAAAGCTAAGAGATAGAAAATAAATTGGAAATTTACCTAAAGTTTATCCATACGTAACGCAATTTTTCCAGCTGAATCTTTCATGAATATATTGTGGTAGGTATTGATAGTGTGACGTGGATAAAACATATTTTACCCGATTGCGGCAAAGCCAAAAGGAGGACTGTGATTTTAGCAGACTGTTTACGTATGTATGTTCATCTGTTCCCTCTGATCTAAACTACTCGCCATATTTAAAAAAATATTAGAAGAACCATGACATTCCGCAGGTCAAAGGCTATCTGACGTCACATAAAATCAACATGGCGGCTTATTGCTGCTCTTTAGTGCTACCAAAAAATTCAATGATGATTAAAATATTGTGGTTAGTATCCAATGATAGGCCTCAATGAGTAATTAAAATATATAGATTACCTTTATGTGTAAAAACTACATAAAACCGCATTTCGTATAATTTAAAGTCCCATTAATATTGCAAAAACGCTTTTCTGATAATTATATTTACGTTAGGCTGTAAAAGGTAGTGTTAAATACCATATTTTTTCATATTTTAATAAAATAACCGTTCCTTTACAGAAACATTGGCCTCGCCCATAAATTGCATCTTAGAGTGGATATTTTAACAATAGTGGCTACACTTAGCAGGTAAAAAATTAAAAATTCTAACTTTTATTTTTTAGATATAATTTATGTTATGTTGAGATTATTAAACCAATACTACATGATCTGATCGATATCAAATAATATACAAGTTATTATATTATGAAAAAAAAAATACGGCTCAAACGTAACGAGCTTACAGTATCTTGAAATCTTGAAGTAGTATGCTTGAGTTTGGATTATATTGTGGGATCCTAAGTACATAGTAGCACCCAGCCATCTTCTCTATTGAATTCAATAGCCTCTCGAATCATCGTTGGTACTAACACTTAATATAACTTAAAATAACTTATATACGAATTATTTAACTAAAGCTTATAAATTTAAAAAAATCCTTAGTATTTGTTTACAGTTATTCACCGAGA
This sequence comes from Parnassius glacialis, assembly GCA_033319125.1. NCBI lineage: Eukaryota > Metazoa > Arthropoda > Insecta > Lepidoptera > Papilionidae > Parnassius > Parnassius glacialis. Next base: position 36,023,419 of record JAVANC010000009.1, on the reverse strand, counting down.
GAATAAGTTTTTAACTAACGAATATAAAAATATATAATGCTGGAGTAAATTTGTGTTGCGAAGCAGGTTGGTGAGTGCAGAGAGATACCGTCTAAATGGTAATGCTGTTTGCTGCTGTCCATTATTAGTCTGAGGAATTTGGCGAAACAAGATGAATTTTCTGGCAGTTGGTCTAAAGAGTCTCTTCGGGGACATAGCACATCAAACTTCGTATTACACAGTTTGCATCTTACACCATTTGTCGTCAAGGTCTACTTCGTTTTATGGCACCATAAAGCACGTAGGCAGTAAATGGGTACGCGATTAAAAAGGACTTCAATAAATCTAATTCTCGCTCTGTCATAAGAAGGTCAATTTAAATAATATATAAATGTTATTTTGATTTAAATACAAAAGGGGTGTCCAATATATACGTAGAGTACGGCACTCACAGTAAGTTTTTCTCCGATATTCCAGTAAACAACGGTATGCTACGGCTGCTCTCAAAATTTTTAAAACTTTAAGATAGTAGCCGCAGTTTCGTAAATTTAAATGCGGAATAGGATTTTTTTAGAACTCGACTGTAAAGCAACAGTAATAATAACATAAAAATCTATTTGGCATAACATAACCTATATATTGTTGTTTATCTCTGTGATACTTAAAATATTTATACTTAAGCTTAAGTCCACCTTATGATGCCATATTTTCATATTAATTTAATTTAGCATTAAAATTTCATCAATTTAAAAAAATATATTAATTGTACCCTCGCAGAAATGAAAGGAAGCCTATTCCCAGCAATGCGACGTATATAGGCTGTAACTTTTACTGAAACAATAATAACAGTTTTGCAAACCTTTCGTCAATTTTTTATAACACTGATAAAAGGACTTGAAAAACTGTTATTATTTTATTAGCAGTAGTGATTATCTGTGTAATAATTTATATAACTCTTGGCTCTTAACATAACAGGTTGTGTAAAAAGATGTTTATGGAATTTCCCACAGTCATCTTTGTGACACCCACAAGAAGAAATCAGGGTGATGAATTCCTAATGAACTACCCTTTGCTGTCGATATTACACGCATCAGACCCAAACGGTTGGCTTTGTCTTTTGTAATACGTTCAGGAAGAAATTTCGAGTAAGGTGTGCAATAAGTTGTCGGCGTCAGTCTTTCCGCCCGTTGACATTCTGGGTATCTAATAGGCTTTTGTTAGAGTAAGACTGTGCGATTTTCCAGCTTATTATTTTTTATCATATATATATATTATATATATATATATATATATATATATAAGATTAGTAGATTAATGAGTCTTTTTTTGAACACGTTTGATTCTTTCAATGTGGGTTTCTTTCGATAAAAGTGAATTGATTTGGAAACAATTTGTATTCTGTTCCATGAATTTCTAAATCTTCGGGTAAGTATCGGGCCAAATAAATATATCTGCGTAGCGTATTAAATACAGAGAAGTACGCGTTGAGATTGGGCGATCTGGATAGCGAAACAATATTCAGTCCATTTTCTGACGCAAAGAAATCGCAAGAATTGCTGATACTGCTGAATTCAATATTTTGTCAACCGATTTCACTTTCATATTTTATGGATTTCAACTTTTTACGCTCCCGAACATCTCAATTTTACCAATAGCGGAACTTGTTGAGACATAAACCGCAACTACGTTTTATTAAGGTATGTTATTACGCCTTTATAGTATAGTATGTATGCTATTCATAATGCCCAGAAAATACGAATAATGGCCAATATGATTAGGCAGTGTGATAAATACTATTGAAATAATTAAATTGACCGGGCTTTTTGAATAAAATCCGTTACTTATTGGGCATAGTAATAAAATATAGAAAGAAATAAATAATAGAGTAATAAATATTAACAACTAGCTGTTTCCCGCGACTTCGCCCGCGTGGAGTTATTTTTCGCGGAACCCTAAAATAAAAGCAGCCCAAGTTACTCCTTATAACATCCGCTATATGGCAGTATGTATAAATATTGACATTAATATTTATACGATACTAACATCACTCAATTATTTTGCCTTCCCGGAACCCCTCCACTAACACTAAATCTTTATGGTACGGTATTAAAGTTCAAATTAACTTTTTAAGGATTATTAAGAATCTTATTTATGGGAATATAGAAAAGTGTCGTTATTATACTTTTTCAGGCAATTTTTTAATATTTTCTCTCCGTAAGAACCATCTTCGTACTTCAAGGAATATAATAAAAAAAGAATTAGCGAAATCGGTTCAGCTGCTCTCGAAATTTGCGCTTAGCAACACATTCACCGATTTATTTTTATATTATAGATATCGCAGTGCAGTAAGGGAATTAGAGATTCCGCCGCCAAATCACATCCCCTGAATAGAAAACGCTAAGATCTTATAAGATAGGGAGTGGCATAAACACTCTTCGTTTTATCAGATTAAGAATATCGAAGAATCGCCAACTCGCTTATTAACCGTGGCGATTATACCATATTCTCCATATTAGTGAGGACTATAATTTGCTCCAGACCGAATCCGGTCATGTCAGACAGTCTCAACGGAGACTAGCCATCTGCGCAGGAAAGGATTATAGTGCCCGAGTGTATGCACAAGCACAGGTGCACTCTCTATTTCTTTACCAGACCAGAGAGTTCTAAGACCACCAACTTTACGTGTTATCCAAGGCACCAGGGTTGAAACACCGCTAACTTCCTGACTCCATGTCGCTACTGAGAATTTTTTGCTAGAAAAATAATAATGAATTACAGAATTTTTTGACCCGACCCGAAGTCCTAATGACCACTAGACTATCGAGGCAGATTAAAATTCTATAAAGTGCATGTATAAATGATTATCGATTTAAGCTTGATATAAGCATATAAACAACATCTCTGTGCCTAATCTAACGTAAATATTTATCATAATAACAGCACGAGAAAATTTATTGATGTTTTTAGCACATTAAGGGTTATTGGTGTGTTTAATAAACAGTGCATTACTCGACTTGCAAAGCTTCTTTGATCAGAATAAAACTTTAAGAGAACTCGTATGAACCTTATTTATTTGAATAGCTAGAGTTGTCGTGAAGCCAACCGCCTGAAAATGACTCGACAAAGCTAAGAGTTAGAAAATAAATTGGAAATTTATCTTAAGTTTATCATACGTAACGCAATTTTTCCAGCTGAATCTTTCATGAGTATATTATGGTAGGTATTGATAGCAGTGACGTGGATAAAACATATTTTACCCGATTGCGGCAAAGCCAAAAGGAGGACTGTGATTTTAGCAGACTGTTTACGTATGTATGTTCATCTGTTCCTCAGATCTAAACTACTCGCCGTATTAAAAAAATATTAGAAGAACCATGACATTTCGCAGGTCAAAGGCTATATGACGTCACATAAAATCAACATGGCGGCTTAATGCGGCTCTTTAGTGCTACCAAAAAATTCAATGATGATTAAAATATTGTGTTTATTTTCCAATGATAGGCCTCAATGAGTAATTAAAATATATAGATTACCTTTATGTGTAAAAACTACATAAAACCGCATTTCGTATAATTTAAAGTCCCATTAATATTGCAAAAACGCTTTTCTGATAATTATATTTACGTTAGGCTGTAAAAGGTGGTGTTAAATAACATATTTTTTATATTTTAATAAAATAACCGTTACCTTTACAGAAACATTGGCCTCGCCCATAAATTGTATCTTAGAGGTGATATTTTAAGAATAGTGGCTACACTTGGGAGGTGAAAATTTAAAAATTCTAACTTTTATTTTTTGGATATAATTTATGATATGTTGAGATTAGTAAACCACTACTACATGATCGATATCAAATAAGATACAAGTAATTATATTACGACAAAAAATACGGCTCAAACGTAACGAGCTTACAGTATCTTGAAATCTTGAAGTAGTATGCTTGAGTTTGGATTATATTGTGGGATCCTAAGTACATAGTAGCATCCAGCCATCTTCTCTATTGAATTCAATAGCCTCTCGAATCATCGTTGGTACTAAAACTTAATATAACTTAAATTAATTATATACGAATTATTTAACTAAAGCTTATAAATTTAAAAATTCCTTAGTATTTGTTTACAGTTATTCACCGGGAGAATAATTTTTTAACTTACGAATATAAAAATACAAGTTGGCCCATAAGTCGTTAGAAATGTAAATTTTGAATAAAATACAAAAGGCGCGCATGAGTGGCGCGCGCGGTGCGGGGGTAAGGTGTGCAATAAGTTGTCGGCGTCAGTCTTTCCGCCCGTTGACATTCTGGGTATCTAATAGGCTTTTGTTAGAGTAAGACTGTGCGATTTACCAGCTTATTATTTTTTATCATATATATTATATATATATATATATATATATATATATATATATATATATATATATATATAAGATTAGTAGTTTAATGAGTCTTTTTTTGAACACGTTTGATTCTTTCAATGTGGGTTTCTTTCGATAAAAGTGAATTGATTTGGAAACAATTTGTATTCTGTTCTTAATCTGTTCTGTCTTCTGTGCCTAATCTAACGTAAATATTTATCATAATAACAGCACGAGAAAATTTATTGATGTTTTTAGCCCATTAAGGGTTATTGGTGTGTTTAATAAACAGTGCATTACTCAACTTGCAAAGCTTCTTTGATCAGAATAAAACTTTAAGAGAACTCGTATGAACCTTATTTATTTGAATAGCTAGAGTTGTCGTGAAGGCAACCGCCTGAAAATGACTCGACAAAGCTAAGGCTTTGTCGAGTCATTTTCAGGTTAAAACTAAATATAGATAATAAAGTTAGAAAATAAATTGGAAATTTATCTTAAGTTTATCATACGTTACGCAATTTTTCCAGCTGAATCTTTTATGAGTATATTATGGTAGGTATTGATAGCAGTGACGTGGATAAAACATATTTTACCCGATTGCGGCAAAGCCAAAAGGAGGACTGTGATTTTAGCAGACTGTTTACGTATGTATGTTCATCTGTTCCTCAGATCTAAACTACTCGCCGTATTAAAAAAAATATTAGAAGAACCATGACATTTCGCAGGTCAAAGGCTATATGACGTCACATAAAATCAACATGGCGGCTTAATGCGGCTCTTTAGTGCTACCAAAAAATTCAATGATGATTAAAATATTGTGTTTATTTTCCAATGATAGGCCTCAATGAGTAATTAAAATATATAGATTACCTTTATGTGTAAAAACTACATAAAACCGCATTTCGTATAATTTAAAGTCCCATTAATATTGCAAAAACGCTTTTCTGATAATTATATTTACGTTAGGCTGTAAAAGGTGGTGTTAAATAACATATTTTTTATATTTTAATAAAATAACCGTTACCTTTACAGAAACATTGGCCTCGCCCATAAATTGTATCTTAGAGGTGATATTTTAACAATCGTGGCTACACTTGGGAGGTGAAAATTTAAAAATTCTAACTTTTATTTTTTGGATATAATTTATGATATGTTGAGATTAGTAAACCACTACTACATGATCGATATCAAATAAGATACAAGTAATTATATTATGACAAAAAATACGGCTCAAACGTAACGAGCTTACAGTATCTTGAAATCTTGAAGTAGTATGCTTGAGTTTGGATTATATTGTGGGATCCTAAGTACATAATAGCATCCAGCCATCTTCTCTATTGAATTCAATAGCCTCTCGAATCATCGTTGGTACTAACACTTAATATAACTTAAATTAACTTATATACGAATTATTTAACTAAAGCTTATAAATTTAAAAAATTCCTTAGTATTTGTTTACAGTTATTCACCGGGAGAATAATTTTTTAACTTACGAATATAAAAATACAAGTTGGCCCATAAGTCGTTAGAAATGTAAATTTTGAATAAAATACAAAAGGCGCGCATGAGTGGCGCGCGGGGTAAGGTGTGCAATAAGTTGTCGGCGTCAGTCTTTCCGCCCGTTGACATTCTGGGTATCTAATAGGCTTTTGTTAGAGTAAGACTGTGCGATTTACCAGCTTATTATTTTTTATCATATATATATATATATATATATATATATATATATAAATATATATATATATATATATATATATATATATGTATAAGATTAGTAGTTTAATGAGTCTTTTTTTGAACACGTTTGATTCTTTCAATGTGGGTTTCTTTCGATAAAAGTGAATTGATTTGGAAACAATTTGTATTCTGTTCCATGAATTTCTAAATCTTCGGGTAAGTATCGGGCCAAATAAATATATCTGCGTAGCGTATTAAATACAGAGAAGTACGCGTCGAGATTGGGTGATCTGGATAGCGAAACAATATTCAGTTCATTTTCTGACGCAAAGAAATCGCAAGAATTGCTGATACTGCTGAATTCAATATTTTGTCAACCGATTTCACTTTCATATTTTATGGATTTCAACTTTTTACGCTCCCGAACATCTCAATTTTACCAATAGCGGAACTTGTTGAGACATAAACCGCAACTACGTTTTATTAAGGTATGTTATTACGCCTTTATAGTATAGTATGTATGCTATTCATAATGCCCAGAAAGTACGAATAATGGCCAATATGATTAGGCAGTGTGATAAATACTATTGAAATAATTAAATTGACCGGGCTTTTTGAATAAAATCCGTTACTTATTGGTCATAGTAATAAAATATAGAAAGAAATAAATAATAGAGTAATAAATATTAACAACTAGCTGTTACCCGCGACTTCGCCCGCGTGGAGTTATTTTTCGCGGAACCCTAAAATAAAAGCAGCCCAAGTTACTCCTTATAACATCCGCTATATGGCAGTATGTATAAATATTGACATTCATATTTATACGATACTAACATCACTCAATTATTTTGCCTTCCCGGAACCCCTCCACTAACACTAAATCTTTATGGTACGGTATTAAAGTTCAAATTAACTTTTTAAGGATTATTAAGAATCTTATTTATGGGAATATAGAAAAGTGTCGTTATTATACTTTTTCAGGCAATTTTTTAATATTTTCTCTCCGTAAGAACCATCTTCGTACTTCAAGGAATATAATAAAAAAAGAATTAGCGAAATCGGTTCAGCTGCTCTCGAAATTTGCGCTTAGCAACACATTCACCGATTTATTTTTATATTATAGATATCGCAGTGCAGTAAGGGAATTAGAGATTCCGCCGCCAAATCACATCCCCTGAATAGAAAACGCTAAGATCTTATAAGATAGGGAGTGGCATAAACACTCTTCGTTTTATCAGATTAAGAATATCGAAGAATCGCCAACTCGCTTATTAACCGTGGCGATTATACCATATTCTCCATATTAGTGAGGACTATAATTTGCTCCAGACCGAATCCGGTCATGTCAGACAGTCTCAACGGAGACTAGCCATCTGCGCAGGAAAGGATTATAGTGCCCGAGTGTATGCACAAGCACAGGTGCACTCTCTATTTCTTTACCAGACCAGAGAGTTCAAAGACCACCGGCTTTACGTGTTATCCAAGGCACCAGGGTTGAAACACCGCTAACTTCCTGACTCCATGTCGCTACTGTGTCGTGAAGCGACAATCAAAAGAGATAGAACCTAACCTAAGAACAGCAAAACAACAAAATAGACCAAGAAAATAATATATTATAATTTTTTAAAAGGTATTTACAATCTTATAAAAAAAATGAAATATGAAGGTGATGGATGAAATGACATTGCAATTAGGTTAAAAAAAATAAATGTTGGAGAATAGGACAATATAGTTTTATAGTGGAGCCTGGAGCCTCGCTGCTTTTGTAGAAGTAGGCACACGCAGAGCTTGAGGTTTCTCAGCGGCGACGGCACGCAGTGCCTGGACTGGGCACACGCAGCGTCCGGAGCTGGCGCACGTAGCGCCTGGGGTAGGTGCGCTCAGTTCTTGGAGAAGTAGTCGCCGCGCCCAGAGGTAGCGCGGGCAGTAGGGACGCAGCGCCTGGAGCCAGCAGTCGAAGCGCGCCTGAAGGTAGCGCGGGCAGTAGGCTGCACTCAGCGCCTGGATCAAGCAGTCGTAGTGCGCGGAGTAGTGTGGCCCCGCACTTGAATTAGAATTCACCGACGACTTCACGTGTAGATGGAGGCTTGCAGGATCCCGGGGCAAAGCGGCCCCGGGATAAGGCCTTTAGTAGATGTTTCTCGTTTGAGAACCGAAGCGAGACTGTCCTGTATTCTCCAATTGTTTGGCTTTTATACCTTTTTAGAGAGAACGAGAAATTATTTAAATTAAAACGAAATTTATTGTAAATGACCTACAGCCAAAAAGTATTTATGTAGAAAGAACATCATACCAGAGACGAATTTAAATAAAAGTTACCATAACAACCACAAAAACAATGGTTGTCAAATTGAGGAATTTTTAGTTTTAGGACTGTTATTAAGAAACTATTACATTTAAGTAAGAAACGAGAAAAAATCACATAGGAAAAACTAATGCACGACAACGTACACTAAGCCTGAAATTGTAGAGTTACAGAGAATTTAATAAAAGACCAAAAAAAAGGTAAGACTTCGTTGACAGCTAGTTTAAAAGTACTAAATAGTGTGAAAATACGCAGTAAAATGATATGTTATTGCGTAAAAACGTTACAGGATCCTATATAAATAAAGGTGATGCAAAATATAAATGCAGAGAATCAAAAACAGAATGAAAAAAATAGTATAAAGTGATGCAAAACATGAATGCAAAATATCAAAGCAGAATGGAGAATTAGTGTACAATGAAATGTAAGTTGCATAACACTACAACTGAGAATTTTTTGCTAGAAAAATAATAATGAATTACAGAATTTTTTGACCCGACCCGAAGTCCTAATGACCACTAGACTATCGAGGCAGATTAAAATTCTATAAAGTGCATGTATAAATGATTATCGATTTAAGCTTGATATAAGCATATAAACAACATCTCTGTGCCTAATCTAACGTAAATATTTATCATAATAACAGCACGAGAAAGTTATTGATGTTTTTAGCCCATTAAGGGTTATTGGTGTGTTTAATAAACAGTGCATTACTCGACTTGCAAAGCTTCTTTGATCAGAATAAAACTTTAGGAGAACTGGTATGAACCTTATTTATTTGAATAGCTAGAGTTGTCGTGAAGGCAACCGCCTGAAAATGACTCGACAAAGCTAAGGCTTTGTCGAGTCATTTTCAGGTTAAAAATAAATATAGATAATAAAGTTAGAAAATAAATTGGAAATTTATCTTAAGTTTATCATACGTTACGCAATTTTTCCAGCTGAATCTTAACTATTATGGTACTACTCTACTTTATATTATGGTAGGTATTGATAGCAGTGACGTGGATAAAACATATTTTACCCGATTGCGGCAAAGCCAAAAGGAGGACTGTGATTTTAGCAGACTGTTTACGTATGTATGTTCATCTGTTCCTCAGATCTAAACTACTCGCCGTATTAAAAAAAATATTAGAAGAACCATGACATTTCGCAGGTCAAAGGCTATATGACGTCACATAAAATCAACATGGCGGCTTAATGCGGCTCTTTAGTGCTACCAAAAAATTCAATGATGATTAAAATATTGTGTTTATTTTCCAATGATAGGCCTCAATGAGTAATTAAAATATATAGATTACCTTTATGTGTAAAAACTACATAAAACCGCATTTCGTATAATTTAAAGTCCCATTAATATTGCAAAAACGCTTTTCTGATAATTATATTTACGTTAGGCTGTAAAAGGTGGTGTTAAATAACATATTTTTTATATTTTAATAAAATAACCGTTACCTTTACAGAAACATTGGCCTCGCCCATAAATTGTATCTTAGAGGTGATATTTTAACAATCGTGGCTACACTTGGGAGGTGAAAATTTAAAAATTCTAACTTTTATTTTTTGGATATAATTTATGATATGTTGAGATTAGTAAACCACTACTACATGATCGATATCAAATAAGATACAAGTAATTATATTACGACAAAAAATACGGCTCAAACGTAACGAGCTTACAGTATCTTGAAATCTTGAAGTAGTATGCTTGAGTTTGGATTATATTGTGGGATCCTAAGTACATAGTAGCATCCAGCCATCTTCTCTATTGAATTCAATAGCCTCTCGAATCATCGTTGGTACTAAAACTTAATATAACTTAAATTAATTATATACGAATTATTTAACTAAAGCTTATAAATTTAAAAAATTCCTTAGTATTTGTTTACAGTTATTCACCGGGAGAATAATTTTTTAACTTACGAATATAAAAATACAAGTTGGCCCATAAGTCGTTAGAAATGTAAATTTTGAATAAAATACAAAAGGCGCGCATGAGTGGCGCGCGCGGTGCGGGGGGAGTACCGACGGTTTCTGGAAATTCAGTCGCCATGGAGCGTTTCACCGGTGCGGACCGTGCATTTTGTGTGCGCGAGTTTTATCGAAACAATGATTCGGCTACCATTGCGCGGCGTAAATTTCGAGAATATCAGAATTTACGCAACTTTAAAGACATTCCAAGTGTTCAAACGATTAAGAACGGGGTATTAATTTCAAAGAGAGTGGTTCGACGTTGGATAAACAACGGTCAGGTCGACCAAGGACATCACGGACGGAAGAAAACATCGATGTAGTGAAACACTCAATTCGTGAAAATCCTACCCAGTCTACTCGTAAGCGTTCCAGTGCATTTAACTTACCCAGAACATCGTTACAGCGAATTTTAAAGAAAGATTTACATCTTCACCCGTACAAGATTCAGTTAGTACAGGAATTAAAAGATACTGACACTATCCACAGACTACATTTCGCAATGAAATGTTAAACCGCTTTACTTCGTTTAATAACGTGTTATTCTCTGATGAGGCTCACTTTCACATCAACGGCCATGTCAATAAGCAAAATTGTCGCTACTGGAGTTGCGAAAATCCATATCGCAAACATCAAAAGCCCTTACATAGCCCTATAGTGACAGTTTGTGCGGCTATGTCAGCGCATGGCATTATAGGCCCTTACTTTTTTGAGGACGGCAGAAGCCGCGCGCTTACTGTTACTTCACAACGGTATGTAGCTATGATCCAGGACTTTTTTACACCAGAGTTGCAGAATTTTCCAGGCTTCAATACGCGGACCTGGTTTCAACAAAATGGAGCAACTGCCCATACCTCTAACGTCGCTATGCCGGTCGTCCGTCAACTTTTCCCTAATAAAGTGATCTCTCGAAAGGAGATATTCCTTGGCCACCACGTAGTCCAGATCTGACCCCAATGGACTTTTTCTTATGGGGTTATCTTAAGGACTAAAGTGTACGAAACCAACCCGCGGACAATTGACGTCCTGAAAGAAAATATCCAAAGAGAAATGGCAAACATTACAGAGCTTACTTGCCGCGCAGTGATGGATAATTTTAAACGTCGCTTACAGGAGTGCCGCGATCGTAACAGATTACATTTAGATGATGTAATTTTCAAAAAATAATTCCCATTTTATAAGGATTATGACAAAATAAAAACCTTTTTTCATAATATCATTAGTTTTTTTTTATTATTTTTTTACATTTCAAGGAACTTGGGCCCCCCTGTATATAATGCTGGAGTAAGTTTGTGTTGCGAAGGTTGGTGAGTGCAGAGAGATACCCTCTAAACGGTAATGCTGTTTGCTGCTGTCCATTATTAGTCTGAGAATTTGGCGAATCAAGATGAATGTTCTGCCGTCAGTTGATCTAAAGAGTCTCTTCTGGGACATAGCACATCAAACTTCGTATTACACAGTTTGCATCTTACACTATTTGTCCGCAAGGTCTACTTCTTTTTATGGCAGCATAAAGCACGTAGGCAGTAAATGGGTACTCGGTGAAACAGGACTTCGACAAATTTTATTCTTGCTGTGTCATGAGAAGGTCAATTTTAATAATATATAAATGTTATTTTGATTTAAATACAAAAGGGGTATCCGATATATACGTAGAGTGCCGTGTTTGTGTGTGCGTGTGTATAGGCTACTGAACCCGTGTTTCATTTTTTTACACCAGCGTGTTTATCCAAAATGATTTTCTATGATCGTTAACGTTATAGAAAACTTGAAAATAATTGGCATGATATATGGGAATGTTTAGCCTTTTTTTTCTTTTTTAATAACCATTCCCATTAATCCTACACTATGATTTTCTCTTGTATATTAGAGACAGTTTATATACATAATTCTTGCAAGCACAAAGATTCAGACCCGGAACAGTTATAGTAGGCTATAGAAATTCTTGTTCCGTGTGGGATTCGAACATGCAGTCCTCAGCTCCGCTACTCTTAGCTGGTTTGGTTTCACAATAAGCAACAGCGCCACGGAGTCATCAAAGTTACGTGACTTAGCATTTATTTCATTGTGTGATTCATTTTTATAGTTTTCTATAGGGTTGATGATCCTAGAATGTCGTTTTAGTTAACTGCGCTGGATGAGTAGAGTTTGCGGCCAAATCAAATGTGGTAACACAAAGTTATAAGTTCTTTAAATATTTTTCTTTGATGTTATCGATGACATAATATCTAAAAATAAGAGAACGAAACTTTTTACAAAGACCTCATTGAATAAATTTACTTAAAAATAATTGTTGGTCATATTTTATAGCATTTAAATTAAAAATAGATAAGCATAGTAATCATGATCAAGAAGTATATTTTTTTAGACGTTGAATGGACTCAAAATCTTTTAGGTGGACTCGTGCAGTTTATTTCCTTCTTATTGCCAAAGTTGGTTTCCAAGTTTGAACAATTAATAAGTTTTAGTGCAATATTCGAGTAATAAACGGTCCGCTACGGCTGTTCTCGAAATATTAAATTTTTTTTAAGATAGTAGCCGCAGTTTTGTAAATTTAAATGCGGAATAGGATATGTTTAGAACTCGAATATAAACCAACATTCATAATAACATAAAAATCTATTTGCCATAACATAACCTATGTATTGTTGTTTATCTCTGTGATACTTAAAATATTTATACTTAAGCTTAAGTCCGCCTCATGACGCCATATTTTCATATTAATTTAATTTTACATTAAAATTTCAACAATTTAAAAAAAAAATTATTGTACCCTCGCAGAAATGAAAGGAAGCCTATTCCCAGCAGTGCGACGTATATAGACTGTAACTTTTACTGAAACAATAATAACAGTTTTGCAAATCCTTTCATCAATTTTTTATAACATTGATAAATGGACTTGAAAAACTGCTATTATTATATTAACAGTAGTGATTATCTGTGTAATAATTTATCTAACTCTTGGGTCTTTAACATAACAGGTTGTGTAAAAAGATTTTTATTGAATTTCCCACAGTCACCTTTATGACACCCACAAGAAGAAATCAGGGCGATGAATTCCTAATGAAATATCCCCTCTAAACATATCTTATATTTAAAACTCGAATATAAAGCAACATTCATAATAACATAAAAATCTATTTGGCATTACATAATCTATATTCTGTTGTTTATCTTTGTGATATTTAAAATATTTATACTTAATCTTAAGTCCACCTTGTGATGCCATATATTCATATTGATTTAATTAAACAATACAGCTTGTATTGAAGAAGCGATCGAGCGGAACCAAAGCTCCAAAGTCTTTGCCAGAGATATGTCTGCAAGAAAGAGCCAACTGTCAAAGCTGAAGACAGAGTGTGGCAGCATCGTTATTATTGTTTTAGTAAAAGTTACAACCTTTATACGTCGTACTGCTGGGAACACGCTTCCTCTCATTTCTGAGAGGGTACAATTAATATTTTAATTCATTTTTTTAAATTGATGAAATTTTATTCATGAATTTAAAAAAATGAATTAAAATATTAATTGTACCCTCTCAGAAATGAGAGGAAGCGTGTTCCCAGCAGTACGACGTATAAAGGTTGTAACTTTTACTAAAACAATAATAACGATGCTGCCACACTCTGTCTTCAGCTTTGACAGTTGGCTCTTTCTTGCAGACATATCTCTGGCAAAGACTTTGGAGCTTTGGTTCCGCTCGATCGCTTCTTCAATACAAGCTGTATTGAAGTTCCGTAAGTTCCGACGCATGCATTTGGAGATCTGTCTGTTCAGTTGCCTGTATGATGGCAAATCTGTTGAAGACTGTAGCTTCATCTCCCGTCTAACAGCCAAGAGATTAAGAGTGTGATCGGAGAGTTTTTGTGTTCTACTGATGCGGGTCTTGTAGAACTTAGCTCCGTTCGCATGAACAATTTCCACGAGCTTTTCATTCATATAGTCCACTTAATTGCAATCTTCTAGGCACTGAAAACGGTTTTGTAACTCGAGCTGAAAAGTTTCGGAAACTTGGAATAGAGCACGAGGGGGACGGAGCGTTGAATTCATTAGACGAGACCTCTCCAACTTAACGTTTAGGTTCAGTGTGCCTCTAACCATTCGGTGATTGCTATCAGTTTTCACCCTCGCGATCACGGAGTCATCACTGAACAGTTGTCGTCCGGTTGTCATAATGAAGTCAATCTCATTTTTTGTCGAACCGTCGGGGCTCGCCCAGGTCCAATTCCTGTGGGACCGTTTCTGAAAGTAAGAGTTCATCATAAAGAGTCCCTCATTCTCCATGAAGTCGGCCAGTTGATAGACCCTTGGGTTTCGTTGCCCTATTCCAAATTTCCCTACTTTCAGCTCACCGTTCTCGCTTGTGACTAGTTTTGCATTGAAGTCTCCCATTAACACCGTATAGTGGGTTTTGGAGGAATGCATGGCTCTAGAGATATCCTCATACATTCCTCCACCTCCTCATATGGATGTGCCGAGGTTGGTGCGTAAACCTATATGACCTTCAGCGAATACCTTGTGGTGATTTTGAGTATAAGGTACGCAACCCTCGTCGACACACACTCAATCTTTACAACGATGTTAACGAGAGACTTGTGGACGATAAATCCTACACCTCCTTGGGACAGATGGTCACCCTCCCAGTAAAAGTGCAAGTTGCTGAATTCGAGGATTACCGTGTCCTCCCCCTCTCTTCGGACCTCGGATAATCCTATAATATGCCAACATAACTTGTCTAACTCTTCTTCGAGTTCCACGATCTTCTCGTCAGTCTTCAGGGTGCGTGCGTTGTATGTTGCCAGGTCGTGTCGTCTTAGGTGGCAACCAAACCTCCACCGGAGATTCTTAGCACCCTCTGCTCCGCCGTTATCATGGTCACCACCGTAGCCAGGAATAGAGGGTCGGCCGGGGACTGGGGGCTGTCTCTTTATTACTCGCATCGTGGGGGGTATTTGCCATAATTGCCACGCTTGGCGAGCGGGTTTGCAACCGCAGTTATTTTATTGTAATTTTGATTTTAACAGGAAAATTACCAATTAATTTTGTAAACTGTCATTACATTTTTTCATAAAAGTTTGAGCTCGTTATAATCAATGTCCAGAATTGCTATGTTTTTACACATACATTGTATACGCGTGAAATACGTGTTATTGGAGAATTCAGTCCACGTTTTGTTCGAGTGCTATCAGTTTTTTAAAGAAAAGACAGCGGTTGCGAGGAAGTCTCCGAGTTACATTAATATTAAATCTGCTTAACTACTCACTGTCATCAATTTTACCATTGAAAATTTTATGAAGAAATTTTAAATCAAGTAGAGATCTACGAACTGCCAGTGGTTTCATCCTAAAGTTATTGAGTTTCTCTTTGTAGCACTCACTATGACTTGACACCAGAAAACGAAGGATTAGGTGTTTAATGAGTCTTTTTTTGCGTTCACGTTCGATTGCTTCAATGTGGTTTCAATTACTGCTTCATTTATATCTAATTAGATTAAAATTTTAGTAGATATAATGTTGTGACGTAGTCGTCACGTTGTGTTTAGAGCTATGCAATAAATCTCTCAACCAAAATTCTAAGAAACTTTTTATATAACACAAGTATTTGAGTACTGAACGACAAAAGTGAGGTGATTTGGAAACAATTTGTATTCTGTTCCATGAATATATCTGCGTAGCGTATCAAATACAGTAAAGTACGCATCTAGATTGAGTGATCTGGATAGCGAAACAATATTCAGTCCATTTTCTGACGCAAATAATCGCAAGATGTGATGATACTGCTGAATTCAATATTTTGTTATCCGATTTCACTTTCATACTTTATGGATTATCAGGAATAAGAAATCAACTTTTTACGCTTCCAAATATCTCCATTTACCAATGGGGGAACTTGTTGAGCCATGAACCGCAACTACGTTTTATTAAGGTATGTTATTACGCCTCCATAGTATAGTATGTATGCTATTCATAATGCCCAGAAAATACGAATACTGGCCAATATGTGTAGGCAGTGTGATAAAAACTATTGAAATAATTAAGTTAACAGGGCGTTATGAATAAAGCTCGTTACTTAATGGACAGACTAACAAAATATTCAATAATAATACACTGCAGTAGGGAAATAAGAGACTTCACCGCCAAATCACGTCCAATGAGAAGAAAACGCTAAGATCTCAAAAGATAGGTGGCGGAGTAACCATTCTTCGTTTTATCAGATTAAGAATATCGAAGAATCGCCAACTTACTTGTTAACCGTAGCCATTATACCATATTCTCCATATTAGAGAGCGCTATAACATCCTACAGACCGAATCAAGTCATTGTAGTCTCAACGGTATTATAGTGCCCGAGTGTATGCACAAGCACAGGTGCACTCTCTATTTCTTTACTGGACCAGAGAGATCAAAGTCCACCGGCTTTACGTGTTATCCAAGGCACGGGGGTTAGAATACCGCTTACTTCCTGACTCCATGTCGCTACTGAGAATTTTTGCCAGAAATATAATAATGAATTACAGAATTTTTTGACCCGACCCGGGGTCTTACTGATCTGCAGTCGAATTTATGACCACTAGACTATCGAGGGCAGATTAAAATTCTATAAAGTGCATGTATAAATGATTATCGATTTAAGTTTGATATAAGCATATAAACAACATCTCTGTGATTAATCTAACGTAAATATTTATCATAATAACAGCACGAGAAAATTTAATAATGTGTCATTAGCCCATTAAGGGTTATTGGTGTGTTTAATAAACAGTGCATTACTCGACTTGCAAAGCTTCTTTGATCAGAATAAAACTTTAAGAGAACTCGTATGAACCTTATTTATTTGAATAGCTCGAGTTGTCGTGAAGCCAACCGCCTGAAAATGACTCGATAAAGCTAAGAGATAGAAATAAATTGGAAATTTAAATTAAGTTTATTATACGTAACGCAATTTTTCCAGCTGAAACTTTAATGAGTATATTGTAGTACGTATTGAAAGTAGTGACGAGGTTAAAACATATTTTACCTGACTGCGGCAAAGCCAAAAGTAGGATAATGGTTTTGGCAGACAGTTTACGTATCTATGTTCATCTGGTCTGCCCGACTGGGGAGGACCACGCTCTTACAGAATACCAGCGTTAAATAGCATCTCAGTGCTGCTGTGTTTCGTATGTTGAGTGTAGAGAACCGGAGACCCACCCTAGTTACTGAAAACAAGGCATTCCATCTTAGTCCTCGTTGGTGACAACGCATCTGCATAAAAAAACATAATTTGGTGCCGCGCAAATATAAAAGAAATAACGTACAAACATTACTACATATTATATCTACAATTCGAAAGAGTACTTTTTGATATATTTTTTTAACAGTTATAAAGTACAGGCGTGACGATAAAACGGCGGTATAGTGGTTATAGATTTTATGTCGTCAGCGTGTTTTTTGGATCGATATAACATATACGAACAAAGTTTACTTCTTTCTAAAATGCCCATAACACACCCACAGTTCCTCTGGTGTTGCAGATGTTCATGGACGACAACAATCACTTATCATCAAGTGGTCTAAAAGCCCTGTGGTAGAGTCAAGCTGTTGTTATGTTCTGGTTGCATCACAAATGCTTTGACTGGGCTCAACCAGGGAAGGACAACGTTCTAAATTACCGTAAAAAAGCAGCTAAATTCTGCTGTGTTTCGTTTTGTGAGTGTAGAGAACCGGAGACCCTTATTTAGTATTATTTAGTTCTCTAGGGTGACATAGCATCTATGTTTGGATCCTTAATCGATCATAGATGTGTGTGTCTATGTGTCGCAGCAGTTTCTTACCATCAGGCGGACTGCGTGCTTGCATGTCATCCTTATTCCATTAAAATGCTCGTGCCGTTTCCATTAAAGATACTCTTGCCCTTGACTATTAAAGTGTGCGTCTGTGTTTAAGTCAAAGGCAGATCCTTTAAAGAAAAGAAATTGAAGTGAAAATCGAACTTACAGCCCACCTGATGCTAAGTGGCTACTGCATTCCAGGGACACCTGCAGCCAGTTTAAAATTGCTACAGATGTGTTGTCAGTTCGGAGACTTGGAATGGAGTGCCACGCAGCCTGTATTTATACCGGCTCTCTTTTCATATTAGACCTGAACACAGCACTGTAAGTCTACCAGGTAGAGAATGAGTCCTACCACCTAGCTTACTATACACTTACTAAACATGCAATTAACACTAATTTTACTATTTTTTATTCATTTGTTTTAAATTTAGACGTTTCGGGTGCTATGATACACCACCGATGGTGTGACGTCCTGATATCATAGTTAATAAAAGCTACCTTCAACTTTTAAACATTAATATTTGTCCAATCTACGAGAAAAGGAGCTCACAGTATCTTGAAATCTTGAAGTAGTATGCTTAGGTTATATTATGAGATCCTAAATACATAGTAGAACCCATCCATTTTCTCTATTGAATTCAATAGCCTCTCGAATCTTCCTTGGTAGAAATAATTTAAACTTACATACGAATTATTTAACTAAAGCTTATAAATTTAAAATGTTCCTTAGTATTTGATTACAGTTACCCGCCGAGAGAATAAGTTTTTAACTTACGAATATAATGATGGAGTAAGTTTGTGTTGTTTCAAAGTTAAAAATTTTTTCATTATATTTCTATATTTGGTCGATCACTCTTAAGAATCCACTGCCAGATAAAAACCTCTTAAGAAGAAAAGAACCAAACGACACATTTTTTAAAAGATTAGTCTTAACTCAGAAACGCTCGCAAGCAGGTTGGTGAGTGCAGAAAAATACCCTCTAATGTTAATGCTGCTTGCTGCTGTCCATTATTAGTCTGAGAAATTTGGCGAATCAAGATGAATTTTCTGCTGTCAGTCGGTAAAATTATTTAAATAATTATAAATATCGTAAAAACTTATTAAGAATGTGAGAGAATAAAAAAGGACATAAATTAATTTGCTAGAAACAGACGTACATATATTAAAAGTAAGAATAAGCAAAACTAACAAATAAATAAGTTGTGGAATGGCAATAAAAACACAAATTCTAACTTATCTAAGTTAAATAAAATATAAAACATAAAATAAATATAACCAAAAATGGAAATTGTACGCATCATTCAACGCATCTGCAATTCCCCTAGTGTTACAGTTGTTCATCGGCGGCGGTAGTCACTTACCATCAGGTGAGCCGCATGCTCGTATGCCCCTCTCCTATAAACAAAATTCCCAACAAACGAGGTTAGCACCACAGCATATTGTGCGTCTAAAATCTAATTACGACGCAGTACTGATTTTCAGTGCCAACCTCCGTGACATGCCCGATGCCACTCAGATCCACTTCTAAACCGCTGAGACAGGACAGTACGAAGATAAGCAACATAAGCTTATCACACTTCAGACTTATAATAATACTGATTCATAGTATACCGTTCGTCTCGCGCCTTAGCTTTTCCCCTTACTGTATTTATATACAATTATATATTCTTATATAATGATTACTTAAATTTACGCGAATATAACACATTGAGTAAACCTTATTTTACTTTAACTTTTACAAAGTCGGAATTCTCGTGTGCTTTACAGCAACTATAGTCCCGAAGGGGACTGAGGTGTTTGAACGTCCGGATCGGTCATAGTTGACGAAGGCTAAAATTTTTAAATTTTCTTAATGACATGCAAAAGGCCCCCCCCCCCCCCCAGCTCAATAAAAGGCAGTTGTTTCGATTTTACATGTAGATACTTCAATTTTATTTATATGTAATATACCTACTATTTCACCGTTAAAATAACAAGAAATAGTATACCTGAAGAGGTAATCTTTCCTCATGTTTAAGAAACCGCATTTTGAAACGGTAGTATAATAATACCTCTCGTCATTAATAAAGTTAAGCATTTCTTAATTTTATTTCATTTCAATATATATTTTATAAATTCAGTATGATTTTCGAATACACTTCACATGCAAATTAGTAACATCTGTCGGAAGTTAGTTTTTGTTACGTTCAGTGATAACGCGTTGGCAGAAGTCCAACACGGCTTCAGAAAAAACATTATTTCTCCTGGAAAGCAAAAATACCAACGTCATTTAAACTCATATGAATGCATGCCAGTACAGCCTGTGTGTAGGCACGATCCAGATATTATGCAACACATTATTATAAAATTCATGTTACTCGAGACTTTATACGA
This sequence comes from Parnassius glacialis, assembly GCA_033319125.1. Taxonomy (NCBI): domain Eukaryota; kingdom Metazoa; phylum Arthropoda; class Insecta; order Lepidoptera; family Papilionidae; genus Parnassius; species Parnassius glacialis. Next base: position 36,002,949 of record JAVANC010000009.1, on the reverse strand, counting down.
ATTGGTTATTAACAAAAGTAATTAAAAAATTACCTGAATCAGTGTAGAACTTATATAATGTGTATACATAATATAAAATGAAAAATTTTGTACAACCGACTTCAATATAAATTATTAAAAATAACTTAAAAATTATTGGTCACATCTTGATCAAATTTATATGGGCCCACAAGAGAAGCACCAGCTTCGGTTCACCCATAAAAAATGTATGAGGTAACACATAAAAAATAGAAAGAAAAAAACATACAGTCGAATTGAGTACCGCCTCCCTTTTAATGTCTAAAAGAAAAATAGACGAAGCGCTACGTACATTTCAAATGACACGAAAATCGAGCCAAAACCATACTCAATCTACTGTATCGTGTACAAATGCATCAAAAATAGTTTGCAACTAACATCAATAGTTTATGTGCATATGTGCGCGTCCAGCACTGAACTTTTACGGGCTGCTACAGAAAGAAAGAAGAAAAATGTGTGCATGAGTGCATGTAAAGAAGTTGACCAAGTTTCGACATTACTTGAATTATACATGTATGTATGTATGCAGCGCTCCGTCTATTTCTTCTTGTTGGCCTGAGGTGTAGAACGAAGTGTTCGTTCTGTTCGAGCGTAAAGTAAGTCGGGGCTTACGGCGTGTATTTTGTATTTAAGTAAGAGAAACAAAACAGTACACAGTCCATCTCATTCTATGAACATGCTGTAGTGCATTGTTGGTAAGAGTATCTACAACTACTCTCGGTTAAGAATAAAAATTCAGCTGCAGAGTCACCTTTTAGGATTGAGATGAAATGTCTGGTTTCCAGCAATAAGGGTATCCTGGTGTCTTCACTGACACACCTCGCGACGCCTCAATATAAAAACCGGTATTCTGTGAAAGCGTGGAACCTGTCCCAGTCGAGTGGACACATGCATTTTGAATCTTCGATGATAAAGTTAATTGTCTAAAAGCAACACAAGCATCTACTTGCCATAGGTTCGTTTTTAACTCTTACTCTTAAAACAATCTATTGATTGGGTTTCGTTATTAATTGACTATCCCACTGTGGCGAGTCAGATCAGTCTAGATATTGCCTACTGTCCCAATCACATAAGCTTAAAACTGGTGGCAGTATCTCTCCGTGGTGGTTTTTTATAGCATTTTTATAGCAAAGTCGAGTGTCCCTCTCACAGACTCTATATTAATAGGACTATATTTGGGGACACGGACGTGCACAGCATCAATGTCCCATTTTGACTTTGATGACGTAACATGCAGTAAGGAATGAGGTATCTTTGTGAGGCATTAAGTTACTTGCAGGAGTTACTGACATTTTCAGGTTTTACTGCCACATTCTTCGTCAAACTTAAAGGTTACGTTTACACTCAATCCTGAGCATAAGATAATATCACATATATTACCACGTGGAAGTGAGTCTCTGTCAAACTCTGGCATTTAGGACATTATTTAGTTCGTGCCACTTATATCCAAAGTGCTAGAATAGATTAAAGCATTAAATTGCAGCAGCAACATCTCCCTAATAATCACTTAAAATAATAAAAACACTGTGATTTCCCTCCGAAAAAATTCTCCCAATACATTGTACAGTAATTATGTAACATTAAGAAAGAGTAAAATATTGTTTCAAGTGCATCCTTTCCGATAGTTAGTGCGATTAGTATTTAAGGTGTACATGTAAAATATACTAAAAGTCGTATCTTGACTATAGCGCCTATATTGTCCTGAATATATTGAAAATTAAATAGTGATTTGTGAGCGTTATTATTATGTATGGCATATTAATCCTTAAAAACGAAAGCTGCTTCGTCATCAAGAAAATTTTATGAAGATAAACTTTACTTTTTATAGCATGTAATTGGAACTCATAGTTTTAAAATAATTCAACACTCTGCTCGGCTCAATAATGCGACCAATCCAGCTGTCTAAAGAGAACCGAGAAAAAGGAGTGGCAAACGCTTCGATCAGCGAGGTTAGTTAAATAACTTTAGCTAAAAACTTGACAAAATTAATGGAGTACTTTTATGTATCGGCAAAAATGTACGTTATAAAGCGAAGTAAAATTTTATTCACTCTCCCTCCCCCTCCCATGTTTTAAAGGACACCGTACACGATGCATGAATAGGGTGGTAGTAGGGAATATTTTAATACCCAATGATAGATAAAACTATCACTGGTTTTGAATATTATATGAACATTATTTTTTTATGTCAAATGATAGGTAATTATAGTAGTAATAAATATAATCCTATTTTTATTATAATATCCACCTTTTCATCGATAATGCGAGAACCAACCATTTGCCACCAGCAGCGATGGTCACGAACTTATTATTTATTACAAGTAAAAGGCCAGTTACGTGGGCTAAGCCCACTCAGGACATGTTATCTTTAAAATCACTGGTCAAAGACCTTTAGATTGATATAAAATAATAAGCAAAAAGTCCAAAGTTCAAAAGTCGCATCTCAACTACTCAGCTGTCATTGTAAATTATGTTTAGATATTCACTATAAAATTGATAGTTATGGCACGTGGACTTACATACTTAAAGTACAGTGAACTACAGTATTTACAACAAAGAGCACAATGTGTAGTCGCCTTTGGTGCCGTCCTGGCGCTATACATATTTACATAATGTAGCAGTAATCTCACGTAAGGTGATTATTTTTCTTTAATTCTCTCCCAAAATCTCGGTATGGGTTGGCTACTGTTGAATTTTGTGTTATCGTACAAAAAGAGATGCAACTCTTCCGTTATAAAGACAAAACAAATTTAATTGAAAATTGGGAATACTTGTGACTTAAAATCATCAAAATGCAGATATTTTGAACAGTAGTAGAGCCACGCGGCAGCTTTTGCTGTCGCACGGATGGGCCGGCTCGAACCGGGGTGGTACCACGACCTCACAGAAAACCAGCGTGAAGTAGAGATTTACCTCTGCGTTTCGCTTGGTGAGTGCAGGTGGCCGGAGGCCCTTTTTACTGGAAATGAGGCATTCCATCTTAGTCCTCACGGGTGACAACGCATCTACATTTTGATTTGTAATAGAGGATAGATGTAGATGTCTATGGGCCGCAGTAACCACTTACCATCAGGTGGACTGTGTGCTCGTTTGTCACCCTTATCCTATAAAAAAAAAATTTTGCACATTTACAACTTGGAACCTATTACTGTTTGAAATGCGGTTAAAATGTCTATTAAAATAGCTGTTACATGAACAAAACGATCCTCGCCGTTTAGTAAAGCGGGACGTATTTTAACACCATTTTGAGAGAATCGCAGCCATTTTAAGAACAAATTGTTTTAAATCACTTTTATAAATCAGAAGACTACGTCCTTACAGATTATTAAATGTACCCGCACACACACGCAGGGGCGCACTTACTTACCTGCCATTAAAAAAATATGATAAAAAAATTTCAACATAATTTTATATTAATACAAGAGCAAAACGACAAGACGATAGCCCGATGCTTGGGTGTCAGCATTCACAAATCTGTGGAAGTCGGGTTCAGAATTTGATGGAGTTATAATTACATATCAATGTAGGGCGGCCCTCCACTAGATTGAGTGGTGACCTGGTATGAGATGCAGAATTCGATAGATGCAGGGAACTTAGGACCGAGCTTTGTGGCATTCCTTGGGGAAGGCCTAAGATTTTTTTACAGGATAATATAATATTATGTTCAACAGTGGACTTGTGAAAGGCTGTAGCGAATGAATGAATGAATTAATGATGTTAACTTTAGTAAATAAACAATATTTGTAATTCATATATTTGATATGCATATCAGATAGTATAAAAATGTGTTTGTTTTGTGATAATGTCATATATGTGTATTGTAAGTGTACTTGTTAAATAAATAATACTATAATCACACGATAAAATGTCACGTACGATTATTACCTATATTTTATTGGGCCAGATTATACGTGTAAAAGGAAAGCATACTTTTTTTAACAAAATGGAAGCCTGTTAAACTCAATTTGCCCGTGACGTGAAAACTTACAGCTAGTAAACGTTTCTCCGTTCGCAGTGATTTATTCTGTACACGAAATACAAAAACCAGGAGCGGAAGGAAAGTTTATCGATTAAAATGGCACTAATCACGCAATGTGAGTAGCACTGTAAAAACTATTTGTTGTCGTAAAACTAGGAATAATTTTTTAATTTTTTTTATGGGATCAATGTAACAAACAAGCACACACTGAACCTGATGGTAAGTGGATGCTGTGGGCCATAAACATATACATCTTTCCTCGATTAAGAATTAAAATACAGATGCGTTTTCTCCCCCGAGGACTAAGATGAAATGCCTCGTTTTCTGTAAAATGTATATATTTTCATTTGTATATACATTAAGATATCGAACAATTTCACTAAATACCAGCGTAAAATAGCAGCTTTATAATGGATATAAGTGGACTGTATTTATTTATTTCTGTAGAGCTAGTGGACTGTATTGACTAAATTGACTGACTGGTCTGAGGTTAACTATGCTAGGGGACTGCTCGAAGAAAAGATGGTACTGTAGAACTATACTGTATTCAATTATTTACAATGGTTGGGCACTATTATTAACTATGCTAATATGTACAGAGAGATCTTCGCTTATGGAGTCTTAAGTCTTCTTTCTTCAGTGCCGCTTCCGAAAATGAACAGCTCACAGACCAAAACGCCCTTCTTATATCACGCAAGAGAGCGTCTCAGTCTGTGATTAGTGCCGCGCGACGATGCTGCACGCCCATTGATCGTGGCTCGGCTCCGGTGCGCGGGGTGTGCGGGGCGCAACGGGGTATGATAAAATAATTCAACACTCTGCTCGGCTCAACAATGCGACCAATCCAGCTGTCTGATGAGAACCGAGATAATTTAAAATTAAAAATTTTGTACAGCCGAGTTCAATATAAGCGACTTTAATATAGGTTATTTAAGAATAACTCAATAACCATTGGTCAAACCTTGATCAAATTCATATGGGACCACACTAGAACTATCAGCTTTCATATAATAAAAGAATCATCGAAATCGGTTCGCCCAGTACAAAGTTATGAGGTAACACACATAAAAAAAAAAAACATACACTCGAATTGAGTACCGTCTCCTTTTTGAAAGTCGGCAGAAAAAGGAGTGGCAAACGCTCCGATCAGCGAGGTTAGTTCAATAACTTTAGCTAAAAACTTGACAAAATTAATGGAGTACTTTTATGTATCGGCAAAAATGTACGTTATAAAGCGAAGTAAAATTTTATTCACTCTCCCTCCCCCTCCCATGTTTTAAAGGACACCGTACACGATGCATGAATAGGGTGGTAGTAGGTAATATTTTAATACCCAATGATAGAAAAAACTATCACTGGTTTTGAATATTATATGAACTGTCAAAGACCTTTAGATTGATATAAAATAATAAGCAAAAAGTCCAAAGTCCAAAAGTCGCATCTAAGCTACTCAGCTGTCATTGTTAGTTATGTTTAGATAAGCAAAAAGTCCAAAGTCCAAAAGTCACATCTCAGCTACTCAGCTGTCATTGTTAGTTATGTTTAGACAAGTAAAGGGCCAGTTACGTGGGCTAAGCCCACTCAGGACATGTTATCTTTAAAACCACTGGTCAAAGACCTTTAGATTGATATAAAATAATAAGCAAAAAGTCCAAAGTCCAAAAGTCGCATCTCAACTACTCAGCTGTCATTGTAATTTATGTTTAGATATTCACTATAAAATTGATAGTTATGGCACGTGGACTTACATACTTACAGTACAGTCAACTACAGTATTTACAACAAAGAGCACAATGTGTAGTCGCCTTTGGTGCCGTCCTGGCGCTATACATATTTACATAATGTAGCAGTAATCTCACGTAAGGTGATTATTTTTCTTTAATTCTCTCCCAAAATCTAGGTATGGGTTGGCTACTGTTGAATTTTGTGTTATCGTACAACAAGAGATGCAACTCTTCCGTTATAAAGACAAAACAAATTTAATTGAAAATTGGGAATACTTGTGACTTAAAATCAACAAAATGCGGATATTTTGAACATTTACAACTTGGAACCTATTACTGTTTGAAATGCGGTTAAAATGTCTATTAAAATAGCTGTTACATGAACAAAACGATCCCCGCCGTTTAGTAAAGCGGGACGTATTTTAACACCATTTTGAGAGAATTGCAGCCATTTTAAGAACAAATTGTTTTAAATCACTTTTATAAATCAGAAGACTACGTCCTTACAGATTATTAAATGTACCCGCACACACACGCAGGGGCGCACTTACTTACCTGCCATTAAAAAAATATGATAAAAAAATTTCAACATAATTTTGTATTAATACAAGAGCAAAACGACAAGACGATAGCCCGATGCTTGGGTGTCAGCATTCACAAATCTGTGGAAGTCGGGTTCAGAATTTGATGGAGTTATAATTACATATCAATGTAGGGCGGCCCTCCACTAGATTGAGTGGTGACCTGGTACGAGATGCAGAATTCGATAGATGCAGGGAACTTAGGACCGAGCTTTGTGGCATTCCTTGGGGAAGGCCTAAGATTTTTTTACAGGATAATATAATATTATGTTCAACAGTGGACTTGTGAAAGGCTGTAGCGAATGAATGAATGATTTTAACTTTCTATAGTAACAAAACACAATTTATGCATATCAGAGATAATAAAAAGGTGTATTATTTTGTGATAATGTCATATATGTGTATTGTAAGTATACTTGTTAAATAAATAAAAAATACTATAAATAACAAAAAAAATTAACGATAAAATCTAACGTACGATTATTAACTATATTTTTTTTGGCCAGATTATACATATAAAAGGAAAATATACTTTTTTAACAAATGGAAGCCTGTTAAACGTAATTTTTCTATGAGGTGAAAACTGACAGCTAGTAAACGTTTTTCCGTTCACTGTAATTTATTCTATACACGCTGAACACAAAAACCAGCAGCGGAAGAAAAGTTTATCAATTGAAATGGCACTTAGCATGCAATGTTAGTAGCGCTGTTAAAACTGTTTGTCGCCGTAAAGCTAGAAATAAATTTTGAAAAAATTTTTTATAGGATCAGTAGTATGTCGGAGCGTCTATAAAATATCACTTGGATCGAAGTGGACATGAGGGTATATCGGAACTTCCCACTTTTTTGTGCAGTATAAAGTTCACTGTAGGTTAACAGTGGTAGAGCCACGCGGCAGCTTTTGCTGTTGCACGGATGGGCCTGCTCGAACCGGGGTGGTACCACGACCTCACAGAATACCAGCGTGAAGTAGAGGTTTACCTCTGCGTTTCGCTTGGTGAGTGCAGGTGGCCGGAGGCGCTTTTTACTGGAAATGAGGCATTCCATCTTAGTCCTCACGGGTGACAACGCATCTGCATTTTGATTCGCAAACGAGGATAGATGTAGATGTCTATGGGCCGCAGCAACCACATACCATCAGGTGGACTGTGTGCTCGTTTGTCATCCTTATCCTATAAACAAAAAAAAAAGGTGCCGTGCGCGAGGGATTCCGCTTAAGTCATTCAACGGGTGTGGTCATTATACTGTGGTGCTAAGATAGTGTCGCGGTTCTGTTCGTTGTTGTAATTCTTCTAGTGCAGACAAGGAGGATTGGTATTGCTGAGGCTGCCATGTGTTACATTGAGATAAGTAGTGTTGCTGTTGGTTTACATATTTTGGTGTTATCATGTAATTACGTACCTCACGTTACACTTATGTGTGATTGTGGCGGAGACGTGTTACGGTGTGGTCGAACTGTAATTCCACTATACTGAATGTATAGTGCGTTACGTTGTCTTATTACCGATAAATGATCATTTGCGTAAGCAAGAGAGCAAGTTGAACATCCACTCTCACACTTTTATTATTTTTAACAATTAATCAATCAGAATCAGATCAAAATTGCGACCCTCTGGGTTGTTTTTAACTCTTACTCTTAAAACACTCTATTGATTGGATTTTGTTATTAATTGACTTTCCCACTGTGTCAGATCAGTCTAGATATTGCCTACTGTCCCAATCACACAAGCTTAAAACTGGTGGCTGTGACTCTTCGTGATGGTATTTTGCATTTTTATAGCAGAGTCGAGTTTCCCTCTGGCAGACTCTATATTAAAAGAACTTTAATATTTGGGGACACGGACTTGCACAGCATCAATGCCCCATCTCGACTTTGATGACGTAATATGCAGCAAGGAATGAGGTCTCTTTGTGAGGCATTAAGTTGATTGCAGGAGTCGCTGACTTTTTCAAATTTCACTGCCACATCTGTCAAAGGTATGAGTATTGATATTATTTGTTTTATAGACGTGACGTTGATGTTTTTTTATAGATGCTAGATTTAAAATCAACAAAATGTGGATATTTTGCACACTTATATTATACAAATAGTACTTGGTAGCTATTCCTGTTTAAAATCCGGTTAAAATAACTATTAAAATAGCTGTTACGTGAAACAAACAATCTCGCCGTGTAGTAAAGCGGGGCGTATTTTAACATCGGAGAGAATTGGAGCCATTTTAAGAACAATTTTTTTTAATCAATTTGAAGACTACATCCTTACACATTATTAAATGTGCCCGCACACACACGCAGGGGCGCACTTTCTTACGTGCCAATAAAAAAATAGGATTAAAAATTTACAACATAATTTTGTACTAATACAAGCCACTCAAGTTTTCACTCAAGGAATGCTTTGTGGCATTCCTTGAGTAAGGCCTAAGATTATATAACATGATAATATAATATTATGTTCAGCAGTTAACTTGTGAAAGGCTGTAGCGAATGAATGAATGAATGATGTTAACTTTAGTAAATAAACAAAATTTATAATTTATATATTTGTTTTTTTTTATAGGAGAGGGGGCAAACGAGCACGCGGCTCACCTGATGGTAAGTGACTACCGCCGCCCATGAACAACTACAACACCAGAGAGAGAATTGCAGATGCGTTGCCGGCCTTTTAAAAAGGAGTACGCTCTTTTCTTGAAGATCCCTAAGTCGTATCGGTCCGGAAAAATCGCTGATGGTGAACGATTCCACAAGGAAATCGTGCGAGGAAGAAAACATCTTCTAAATCGCACAGTGGTGGACCGCCAATCATACAGATTGTGTGGATGCTATCGGGAGTTCTGCCGCGATGTGCGTTCGTGAAATTTGGCGGCTGGGATTAATCCGAACAATTCCTCCGAGCACTCCCCATGATAGATGCGAAAGAAAATGCAAAGGGATGAAACATCTCTACGCAGTGCCAATGAATCGAGCCGATCGGAAAGGGCTCGGTCGTCGACGATTCGAGCCGCTATGCGCTGGATGCGGTCAAGTGGAAGGAGCTGGCACTGGGGAGCCCCTGCTCAGAGATGGGAGCAGTATTCCATGTGAGGCCGAACCGGCGCCTTGTAAAGTTGCAGTCTGCTGAGCACGCCAAGCTTTTTAGAGGCCAATTTGGCCTTCTCTTTCAAGTGACGACGAAACTGCACGTCACTCGATATGTCGACGCCGAGGATTCCGATACTGGCTGAGGCAACTAGGGGAGTGCCTGGAAACTAAGGAGATACGACAAAGGGGATCTTTTTAGCGGTAAACGCGCAAACTTTTGTCTTCTGAGCATTAAACTGGACTAGATTTAGTCGCCCCCAGTCCGAGACTTTATCCAGCAAAGACTCGACTTCAGACACAAGTTTGTTCCGGTACTCGGAGACGTTTTCCCGAGAAATATTAGCACGGCCGGTGTATAGAGTATCACCAGTGCTGTCATCCGCATAGCAATGAATGTTACCAGTTAGCAACATATCATTGATATGCAGAAGAAACAGCGTTGGTGATAGCACACAGCCTTGTGGAACACCAGCGTTAATAGGCTTGTAGTTAGAACATGCACCGTCTACAACGACCTTGATGCTCCGATCTGCAAGGAAGCTGGTGATCCAATTGCACAATTTCTCGGGAAGCCCATAGGAAGGGAGCTTCGAAAGAAGCGCTTTGTGCCAAACCCGATCGAAGGCCTTCGCAATGTCCAGACTAACGGTCAACGCCTCCCCCTAGGACTCTACTGCCTCCGCCCATCTATGGGTCAGGTAGACCATAAGGTCACCAGCTGATCGACCCCGACGAAAACTCAAGGTACCGGATGAGCTGACAGTTGATAATGGATTCCATTATTTTGGAGAACAAGGAGGTGATTGCGATAGGCCTATAGTTGAACGGGTCTGAGCGGTCGCCTTTTTTAGGGATCGGGTGGACAAAAGCTGTCTTCCATGAATTCGGGACTACGCCTTGGGAGTAGAAGTAACGGAAAAGACGCGTTAGGACCGGTGCCAACTCCGGAGCACACGTCCTCAGCACAATTGGGGGGATTCCGTCAGGCCCACTCGATATGCATATCAGATAGTATAATAAAATGTGTATGTTTTGTGATAATGTCATATATGTGTATTGTAAGTGTACTTGTTAAATAAATAATAATATAATCACACGATAAAATGTCACGTACGATTATTACCTATATTTTATTGGGCCAGATTATACGTATAAAAGGAAAGCATACTTTTTTTAACAAATTGGAAGACTGTTAAACGCAATTTGTCCGTAACGTGAAATCTTACAGCTAGTAAACGTTTCTCCGTTCGCAATGATTTATTCTGTACACGCTAAACACAAAAACCAGCAGCGAAAGAAAAGTTTATCGATTAAAATGGTACTGAGCACGCAATTTCAGTAGGACTGCAAAAACTGTTTGTCGTCGTAAGGCTAGGAATAATTTTTTTTTTTTTTATGGGATCAATGTAAGAAACAAGCACACACTGAACATGATGGTAAGTGGATGCTGTGAGCCATAAACATATACATCTATCCTCGATTAAGAATTAAAATACAGATGCGTTGTCCCCTGAGGACTAAGATGGAATGCCTCGTTTCCTGTAAAATGTATATATTTTCATTTGTACATACATTAAGATATCGAACAATTTCACAAAATACCAACGTAAAATAGCAGCTTAATGATTAATGTGTTCCTTATGATAATGTAGAGAACCGAACACCTTGGTGTTCGGATTGTTCATGGGCGGCGATAGTCACTTACCATCAGGTGAGGCGCATGCTAGTTTGCCCCCTCTTCTATATAAAAAAGTCAAGAAGGATTTTGAGAAGTAACGCAGGTTTTGATGCTCGGGTGTCACCCAAATTCTCTAAAAATAAATTAACTAACCTTAATTAATAAATCTCTACCTTAAATTTGAACCAGGCTTAAACCTTAGTTTTTTAAATATACACCTTCAGTTTTCAAGAAAATTTTTAGCGTTAATATTTACTCACTGATTGCCGGAGTCCCTAACCACAAAATATTGGGAAACAATTTGTATTCAGTCAGCCTTTGAATTACCGTGAGATCAAGTACTGGACCAAAACGTGGGTGCGTCGCGTTTCAAATAAAGATGTTCGCGATAAAATTGGGAGGTTTGGATATTGAAACAATGTTCAATCCATTTCTTATGCAAATAAGCTTCAGTTCGTGCTGAAACTGGCGAAATCAAGATTATCTTTTACATTTTCGCCATTTTACTTTTTTTGGTTATTGCATAAAAGGCGAAAATATTAAATTACTTTAAAATAAATGTAATATTTTATGCGTAAATTATTTAACTTATAAATCTACAATACACACTAACAATACCATGTAGTGGCGGTGTAAGAATATCCACTAGTCTATATCATCCCGTGAATGTCGTAAAAGGCGACAGAGGTAAACAAATTAGGAGATGGCAGCAGTGTCTGCCTAATAATGATTAAAAATAAAAAAGGCAGTTGCCAAACCCTTTGCTAATCGTGATAATTATGGCAAATATTCCCTCTATGTAGTAACGGCTGGCTGGCAATGACCCGTAGGCCTACCCCATAGATTACTACATAGGGGGGATACAGTTCAGCAGTGGACTTTAGTAGACTGTACGTGTAACGGTATAATATACACTACTTAAATATTTACTCACTTTTTTATTTATATAATAAGGGTGACAAACGAGTACACAATTTGCCCAATGGCTAATGGACGCTGAAGATGTATCTATCCTAGATAAAGTATCAAATTGTAGAAGACTATCACCCCTGAGGACTAAGATGAAATGCCTCGTTACCTGTGAAAAGGGTATCCGGTTCGCTACACTACCCATACGAAACACAGCAGCACTTAGTTCATATTAATGTTAATGTTATAACTCTTAATGTTCTTAGTTATTTTACGTTTAAGTACATATTATTTAGATTTTTTTATAAAACTGAAGTGACACACGAACTCACAGTCCACCTGATAGTAAGTGGCAACTACATTCCATAAAAAAACCTACATCTAACTTTAAACAAATAAGGCTGCAGGTCATCTCTGAGCACTAAGATGGAATGCTTCCCAGCCCGTAATTATAGTGGCTCTCTACACTCTTCAGAGCTGCATTGCTATTAGGTGTCAGGAATAGCTAAGAGGGTAGTGCAACCTACCGATATGGATTTCTAGGCATAAAGTTTCCTCCAGCTAGTTTAGTTAATAATAAAGGTACCACGTGTAATATTTCTTTTATAGAGTAAGGAGCAGCTTGTCCACCGATGGTAAGTGAATTTTGTGGCCCATAGACTGCTATATTTATCCTAGATTAAGAATCAAATTGCAAATACGCTGTCACTAAGATAGAATGCTTCGTGCCATACGAAACACGGCAGCATTAAGCTGGACCCCGGTCGAGCCAACCCATTCGTGCTATAAACATAATATAACTGTAGTGCGGCTGTACCACGCATGAAAATTATTTCTTCATTTATTTCTAATTAGGTTAAAATTTTAGTAGAAATTATGTTGTGACGTTGTCGTCACGTTGTGTTTAGAGCTATGCAATAAAGCTCTAAACCAAAATTCTAAGAAACGTTTTATTGGAACGACAAAAGTGAGTTGATTTGGAAACAATTTGTATTCTGTTCCATGAATCTCTAAATCTTCAAGTAAGTATCGGGCCAAATATATCTGCGTAGCGTATCAAATACAGTAAAGTACGCGTCGAGATTGGGTGATCTGGATAGCGAAACAATATTCAGTCCATTTTCTGACGCAAATAAATCGCAAGATGTGCCGATACTGCTGAATTCAATATTTTGTTATCCGATTTCACTTTCATATTTTATGGATTATCAGGAATAAGAAATCAACTTTTTACGCTACCGAACATCTCAATTTTACCAATAGCGGAACTTGTTGAGCCATGAACCGCAACTACGTTTTATTAGGTATGTTATTACGCCTTTATAGTATGGTAAGTATGCTATTCATAATGCCCAGAAAATACGAATACTGGCCAATATAAGTAGGCCGTGTGATAAAAACAATTGAAATAATTAAATTGACCGGGCTTTATGAATAAAGCCCGTTACTTACTGGGCATAGTGATAAAATATAGAGAGAAATAAATAATAGAGTAATAAATATTAACAACTAGCTATTACCCGCGACTTCGCCCGCATGGAGCTATTTTTTGCGGGACCCTAAAATAAAAGCAGCCCAAGTTACTCCTTATAACATCCGCTATCTGCCACTATATATAAATATTGACATTAATATTTATACGATACTAACGTCACTCAATTGTTTTGCCTTCCCGGAACCCGTGGTGATTATACCATATTCTCCATATTAGAGAGCAGCATAATATCCTACAGACCGATTCCGGTCATGGCAGTCAGTCTCAACGGAGACTAGCCATCTGCGCGGGAAAGGATTATAGTGCCCGAGTGTAGGCTCAAGCAAAGTTAAACTCTCTTATTCTTTACTGGACCAGAGAGATCAAAGTCCACCGGCTTAAAGTGTTATCCAAGGCACGGGGTTTGGAACACCGCTAACTTCCTGACTCCATGTCGCTACTAAGAATTTATACTATAGAAAAATAATAATGAATTACAGAATTTTTTCACCCGACCCGGAGTCCTGATGATCTGCAGTCGAATTTATGACCACTAGAGTCACTAGACTAATGAAGCAGATAAAAATTCTATAAAGTGCATGTATAAATGATTATCGATTTAAGCTCGATATAAGCATATAAACAATATCTCTGTGCCTAATCCAACGTAAATACTTATCATAATAACAGCACGAGAAAATTTAATGATGTTTTTTAGCCCATTAAGGATTATTGGTGTGTTTAATAAACAGTGCATTACTCGACTTGCAAAGCTTCTTTGATCAGAATAAAACTTTAAGGGAGCTCTTATGAACCTTAATAAGTGGCGAAGCTTGCGAAGTCACTTATTGATTTCACGATGTCTGTCCGTCTGTCCGTCTGTCCGTCCGTCTGTCCGTCTGTCCGTCCGTCTGTCCGTCTGTCCCACGATTATCTCTAGAACGGTTTGGAATTTTCAAATTCTGTTTTCAGCAATCGATTACTGATCACCCAGGCATCTGAACCTCCTATTTTGAATTTTTTTTCCGTTAGAAACCGCTACAAAGCTAATTGCTTCGCCACTTTGCTTTGCTGTTTAGCTTGCTAGGTTTATTTATTTGCATATCGTTCGAGATTTCGTGAAGCCAACCGCCTGAAAATGACTTGATAAAGCTAAAAGATAGAAAATAAGTTGGAAATTTACCTTAAGTTTATCATACGTAACGCAATTTTTCCAGCTGAATCTTTTATGGATATATTGTGGTAGGTATTGATAGTGTGACGTGGATAAAACATATTTTACCCGATTGCGGCAAAGCCAAAAGGAGGACTGTGATTTTAGCAGACTGTTTACGTATGTATGTTCATCTGTTCCTCAGATCTAAACTACTCGCCGTATTAAAAAAAATATTAGAAGAACCATGACATTCCGCAGGTCAAAAGTGATCTGACATCACATAAAATCAACATGGCGGCTTAATGCGGCTCTTTAGTGCTACCAAAAAATTCAATGATGATTAAAATATTGTGTTTAGTATCCAATGAAAGGTCTTGTAGGGAGTAACTACATTTTGGTCATTTAAATGATTATTTATTATGACATTGATAATTATAACATGATAACGACTGCTTGATATGTATGCTTGAAGTGCACTGCTCGCCGAGTACAGGGCGTTAAAGTGCTGTGTTATTAAGACTGCTAAGTGAACAAACTAAATACATTTAGGTCATTCTGAAATATGTACGTTTCACCGTACATCTTGCACCTCTCGAGAAAGACAACGAGGGGTGAAGTTAGATTACTGATTAATAACATTGTAAGTAACTACATATGTTACATACTTAATGTTAACAATTAAAGTAGGTAGAATTTTTAACAATAAATATATGATAAATTATCCTAATAAGAATAACTATAATAAAATATTAAAGTGTCAAATAAGAAAAGAACAACTAACTAATAATTAAATGATTACATGGCAGCAAGCGTGTCGTAAAGCGACAATTAAAAGAGAAAGAACCTATCCTAAGAACAGCAAAACAACAAAATAGACCAAGAAAATAATATATTATAATTTTTTAAAAGGTATTTACAATCTTATAAAAAAAAATGAAATATGAAGGTGATGGATGAAATGAGATGACAATTATATTAAAAAAAAGATAGGAGAATAGGAGAATTAGTATGATAATGGAGCCCTAGAGCCTCGCTGCTTTTGTAGTAGTAGGGACACGGAGAGCTTGAGGTTTCTCAGCGGCGACGGCACGCAGCGCCTGGACTGGGCACACGCAGCGTCCGGAGCCGGCGCACGTAGCGCCTGGGGTAGGTGCACTCAGTTCTTGGAGAAGTAGTCGCCGCGCCCAGAGGTAGCGCGGGCAGTAGGGACGCAGCGCCTGGAGCCAGCAGTCGAAGCGCGCCTGAAGGTAGCGCGGGCAGTAGGCTGCACTCAGCGCCTGGATCAAGCAGTCGTAGCGCGCTGAGTAGTATGGCCCCGCACTTGAATTAGAATTCACCGACGACTTCACGTGTAGATGGAGGCTTGCAGGATTCCGGGGCAAAGCGGCCCCGGGATAAGGCCTTTAGTAGATGTTTCTCGTTTGAGAACCGAAGCGAGACTGTCCTGTATTCTCCAATTGTTTGGCTTATATACCTTTTTAGAGAGAACGAAAAATTATTTAAATTAAAACGAAATTTATTGTAAATGACCTACAGCCAAAAAGTATTTATGTAGAAAGAACATCATACCAGAGACGAATTTAAATAAAAGTTACCATAACAACCACAAAAACAATGGTTGTCAAATTGAGGAATTTTTAGTTTTAGGACTGTTATTAAGAAACTATTACATTTAAGTAAGAAACGAGATAAAAATCACATAGGAAAAACTAATGCACGACAACGTACACTAAGCCTGAAATTGTAGAGTTACAGAGAATTCCATAAAAGACCAAAAAAAAGGTAAGACTTCGTTGACAGCTATTTTAAAAGTACTAAATAGTGTGAAAATACGCAGTAAAATGATATGTTATTGTGTAAAAACGTTACAGGATCCTATATAAATAAAGGTGATGCAAAATATAAATGCAGAGAATCAAAAACAGAATGAAAAAAATAGTATAAAGTGATGCAAAACATGAATGCAGAATATCAAAGCAGAATGGAGAATTAGTGTACAATGAAATGTAAGTTGCGTAACACTACATTTTCCCCCCGACCCTGGAAAATTTTTGACTCAGCAAAAATTTTGACATGTACATTCTAAAATAAACCATAAAAACACAGCTTTGCAGAAACAGACATCAACAGGCAAAATCAGATATACTATCTCTTACATTCATCATCTGCATTCAGGTAAGGGTGGAGTTCACATTCAATGACTACCACTCTAAAAGTGTGTTTTCAAAACGACATTAAGGCTTATTTAAGGAGTAGTCATCCGCTCCTGCGTGGGAAAAAAAATAGATTAAGAAACACCACTCTTAGAAGTGTGTTTTCGAAAGGACATTCAGGCTTATTTAAGGAGTTGTCAACCGCTCCTAAGTGAAGATAAAAAAAATTCGAAGAGACACCACTCTAGAAATGTGTTTTCGAAAGGACATTCAGGCTTATTTAGGGAGTTGTCATCCGCTCCTATGTGAAGATAAAAAATTAAGGGAGTAGTCAGCTGCTCCCAGGTGAAGATAAAGGTAAAGAAAGTTAAGGGAGTAGTCAGCTGCTCCCAAGTGAAGATAAAGGTGAAGAAAATTAAGGGAGTAGTCAGCCGTTCCCAAGTGAAGATAAAGATAAAGAACTTACTCTTAAGCAAGCATTAGTCGCTATGAAATTGAAGAACCCTGGAACACCAAACAAACAAACAAATTAAAAGAAATTAAAATAATAAGGTGAAAATGATGGTGATATTTATACATATATACAAATTACAAGTTATATTTATACATATATACAAATTAACAGTTAATAAATGTTTAGAAAAGTATTTAACAGTTAATAAATGTTTAGAAAATTTATGAATCGTCTCGCTTCGGCTTTCATAAACAATTTTATATAAAGTGTAAAGTGCAAAGTTAAGTTTAAGAAATAAAGATTTTATTAAAAATTGTACCTGTTTAAGTTATCTAGAATAAAAATATTAGAGTGATGAATGTAACTTAGAGTGATGAATGTAAATGAAGTGTTATATGTAGGCCTAAATACAATCCAGATAAGTTGAAAAACTAGAAGAAGTTTTGTTTTAGAATTTTGAAGGTATGAAAAGGTTGTGTAAATGAATGATGAATAATGAGTTAAGAACGAAAGGGAAAGCAATTAAATCAAAAGAGAATAGACAAGGCGCAGTAAAGGTGAAGAATTAAGAGAGAAAGAGGACTTTTACGTTGGGCGCCAAACTGTCGTGAAGCGACAATTATAAGAGAAAGAACCTAACCTAAGAACAGCAAAACAACAAAATAGACCAAGAAAATAATATATTATAATTTTTTAAAAGTTATTTACAATCTTATAAAAAAAATGAAATATGAAGGTGATGGATGAAATGAGATTACAATTAGGTTTAAAAAAAATAAAGGTTGGAGAATAGGACAATATAGTTTTATAGTGGAGCCTGGAGCCTCGCTGCTTTTGTAGAAGTAGGCACACGCAGAGCTTGAGGTTTCTCAGCGGCGACGGCACGCAGCGCCTGGACTGGGCACACGCAGCGTCCGGAGCCGGCGCACGTAGCGCCTGGGGTAGGTGCGCTCAGTTCTTGGAGAAGTAGTCGCCGCGCCCAGAGGTAGCGCGGGCAGTAGGGACGCAGCGCCTGGAGCCAGCAGTCGAAGCGCGCCTGAAGGTAGCGCGGGCAGTAGGCTGCACTCAGCGCCTGGATCAAGCAGTCGTAGCGCGCGGAGTATTATGGCCCCGCACTTGAATTAGAATTCACCGACGACTTCACGTGTAGATGGAGGCTTGCAGGATCCCGGGGCAAAGCGGCCCCGGGATAAGGCCTTTAGTAGATGTTTCTCGTTTGAGAACCGAAGCGAGACTGTCCTGTATTCTCCAATTGTTTGGCTTATATACCTTTTTAGAGAGAACGAAAAATTATTTAAATTAAAACGAAATTTATTGTAAATGACCTACAGCCAAAAAGTATTTATGTAGAAAGAACATCATACCAGAGACGAATTTAAATAAAAGTTACCATAACAACCACAAAAACAATGGTTGTCAAATTGAGGAATTTTTAGTTTTAGGACTGTTATTAAGAAACTATTACATTTAAGTAAGAAACGAGATAAAAATCACATAGGAAAAACTAATGCACGACAACGTACACTAAGCCTGAAATTGTAGAGTTACAGAGAATTCCATAAAAGACCAAAAAAAAGGTAAGACTTCGTTGACAGCTATTTTAAAAGTACTAAATAGTGTGAAAATACGCAGTAAAATGATATGTTATTGTGTAAAAACGTTACAGGATCCTATATAAATAAAGGTGATGCAAAATATAAATGCAGAGAATCAAAAACAGAATGAAAAAAATAGTATAAAGTGATGCAAAACATGAATGCAGAATATCAAAGCAGAATGGAGAATTAGTGTACAATGAAATGTAAGTTGCATAACACTACAAGCGATAGGATTTTTATAGTAACAACTATTTAATAGTTTCGGCTAGTGCAAATGAGTAATAGATGATACAATGTTTAATGAGAAGTGACGATGTGATACTTATATGTAACAATTATCCTATAGTTCACGTGTTACAATGCACGACACATTTATTCACAAGGCACCTCAGACTTAATTGAACGATTAGTCATAGGAGATTTGGCGTATATCTATCGGAACACTTTGCACGTGACGCACATTCACCACCACTTCACTAGGACTGTCACTATCCGCTGGGTGTGCAGCCTCCCCAGGCTGCCGCTGGTCGTGCGACAAACTCATAGAGGGTCCCGCCGGCGCCGCAGCGCGTAGGCAACACCTCGCTCTTAACCGTTGAAACGCGAAGACACCGCTCACAAGCAACAGTGAGCCGGTAATGACATACCTGAGCGCATAGTGGTGTACATCGTGAATGCTTAGTTCACCACGAGACTGTTCCTTTAGTTCCGCTATTTGCATATTAAGTACACGCCATTTTTGATCTTGCTCGTCTGCTCGTAATTGTGTGTTAAGTCGAATGCTAGATGTGTTAATCAATTTGTTTAAAATTGACATCTCTGGGAATTCCACGTGTTCGCTGATATTAATTTTATTGATGAAATTATTGTGTGCGAAAATTGTAAAGTCCGTTCCTTTCATGTAACACATAGAGCAAAGATGTAGGATTCCATTGAAAATAAATGTAGGGAGTAACTACATTTTGGTCATTTAAAATGATAATTTAATATGATATTGATAATGATAGATAAAATGATAATGACTGCTTGATATGAATGCTTGAAGTGCACTTTCATTATTTAAAATGATAATTTAATATGATATAGATAAGAATAGATAAAATGATAATGACTGCTTGATATGAATGCTTGAAGTGCACTGCTCGCCGAGTACAGGGCGTTAAAGTGCTGTGTTAGACTGCTAAGTTAACAAATTAAATACATTTAGGTCATTGTGAAATATGTACGTTTTACCGTACAGGTCTCAATGAGTAATTAAAATATATAGATTGCCTTTATGTGTAAAAAGTACATAAAACCGCATTTCGTATAATTTACAGTCCCATTAATATTGAAAAAATGCTTTTCTGATAATTATATTTACGTTAGACTGTAAAAGGTAGTGTTAAATAACATATTTTTTCATATTTTAATAAAATAACCGTTACCTTTACAGAAAAATTGGCCTCGCCTATAAATTGCATCTACGAGGGGATATTTTAACAATAGTGGCTACACTTGGCAGGTAAAAAATTAAAAATTCTAACTTTTATTTTTTCGATATAATTTATGTTATGTTGAGATTATTAAACCACTACTACATGATCGATATCAAATAATATACAAGTAATTATATTATGAAAAAAAATACGGCTCAAACGTAACGAGCTTACAGTATCTTGAAATCTTGAAGTAGTATGCTTGAGTTTGGATTATATTGTGGGATCCTAAGTACATAGTAGCACCCAGCCATCTTCTCTATTGAATTCAATAGCCTCTCAAATCATCGTTGGTACTAAAATCTAATATAACTTAAAATAACTTATATACGAATTATTTAACAAAAGCTTAGAAATTTAAAAAAAATCCTTAGTATTTGTTTACAGTTATTCACCGAGAGAATAAGTTTTTAATTTACGAATATAAAAATATATAATGCTGGAGTAAGTTTGTGTTGCGAAGCAGGTTGGTGAGTGCAGAGAGATACCCTCTTAATGGTAATGCTGTTTGCTGCTGTCCATTATTAGTCTAAAGAATTTGGCGAATCAAGATGAATTTTCTGCTGTCAGTTGGTCTAAAGAGTCTCTTCGGGGACATAGCACATCAAACTTCGTATTACACAGTTTGCATTTTACACTATTTGTCGGCAAGGTCTACTTCGTTTTATGGCAGCGTAAAGCACGTAAGCAGTAAATGGGTACTCGGTGAAGGACTTCGATAAATTAGATACTTGGTGTGTCATGAGAAGGTCAATTTTAATAATATATAAATGTTATTTTGATTTAAATACAAGAGGGGTATCCGATATATACGTAGAGTGCCTTTTTGGCAAGGCTACTGAACCCGTGTTTCATTTTTTTTACACCAGCGGGGTTATCCAAAATGATTATCTATGATCGTTAACGTTATAGAATACTTGAATTATATATGTAAATGTTTAAGCCTTTTTTTTAAATAACCATCCCCATTAATCCCACACTAAGATTTTCTCTTGTATATTAGAGACAGTTTACATACATAATTCTTGGTAGCACAAACATTCAGACCCGGAACAGTTATAGTAGGCCATAGATAGTCTTGTTTCGTGTGGGTTCGAACACGCAGTCCTCAGCTCCGCTACTCTTAGCTGGTTTGATTTCACAATAAGCCACAGCGCCACGGAGTCATCAAAGTTACGTGACTTAGCATTTATTTCATTGTGTAATACATTTTTATAGTTTTCTATAGGGTTGATGATCCTAGAATGTCGTTTTAGTTAACTGCGCTGGATGACTAGAGTTTGCGGCCAAATCAAATGTGGCAACACAAACTTATTAAGTTCTTTAAATATTTTTCTTTAATGTTATCGATAACATATTGTTACGAGCTTGGGGTTCAAGACAATTAAAAACTGCCGATTGAATTACCAAAATTGACTATTTAATTACACAACACTACAACTTAAAATCACACTAATAATAAAACACAGTTCGCCGATATTTCGCTTCGAAGTATTCTCTTGTATCGCCAATTCAATAATGCCTCGGTCGTGGTCTATACCTGCCTTATATAGGGCCTCAGATAGCTTCCAGAACATTCTACTGTCGCGACATCCAGAATGTTCGAGTACATATCGGTCCCGAAATTTCTGGAAGGATCTTGACTCTCCTAGTTCTACTACTCGACACTAGAGGGTGCCAGTGTAACTAGTGTTGCCATGTACAAGACATTAATAGTGGCGCGCAACAATATTATCTAAAAACAAGTGAACGAAATTTTTTACAAAGAACTCATTGAATAAATTTTACTTAAAATAGTTGTTGGCCATTTTTTACAGTATTTACATTAAAAATAGATGGGCATAGTATTCATGAGGGGGTTCACGAAGTATATTTTTTTTTACTTTGAATGCACTCGAAATATTTTGGGTGGACTCGTGAAGTTTATTTCCTCTTTATTGCCAAAGTTAGTTTCCAAGTTTGAACAATTAATAAGTTTTTCTCCGATACTCGAGTAAACAACGGACCGGTACGGCTGCTCTCGAAATATTAAAAAACTTTAAGATAGTAGCCGCAGTTTTGTAAATTTAAATGCGGAATAGGATTTGTTTAGAACTCGAATGTAAAGCAACAGTAATAATAACATAAAAATCTATTTGGCATAACATAACCTATATATTGTTGTTTATATCTGTGATACTTAAAATATTTATACTTAAGCTTAAGTCCAACTTATGATGCCATATTTTCATATTAATTTAATTTTAAAATTAAAATTTCATCAATTTAAAAAAGAATTAAATACTAATTGTACCCTCGCAGAAATGAAAGGAAGCCTATTCCCAACAGTGCGACGTATATAGGCTGTAACTTTTACTGAAACAATAATAACAGTTTTGCAAATCATTTCATCAATTTTTTATAACATTTATAAAAGGACTCGAAAAACTGTTACTATTTTATTAGCATTAGTGATTATCTGTGTAATAATTTATACAACTCTCGGGTCTTAAACATAACAGGTTGTGCAAAAAGATGTTTATGGAATTTCCCACAGTCACCTTTATGACACCCACAAGAAGAAATCAGGGCGATGAATTCCCAATGAACTACCCCTTTGTTGTCGATATTACACGCATCAGAATCAAACGGTTGGCTTTATCTTTTGTAATACGTTCAGCAAAGGAGTGCAATAAGTTGTCGGCGTCAGTCTTTCCGCCCGTTGACAATCTGGGAATCTAATAGGCTTTTGTTAGAGTAAGACTGTCCGGTTTACCAGCTTATTATTTTTTATCATATCTATATTATATTATCATATATATATGATATTTTCATATCAGCGATTTATCCATCGCCTCTTCATCTGGTGGGTTTGTAGCCAAACACTGGCTAATTAAAGAAACCTTATATAATAAAAAAGCTATATAATTGAGTTTAAACCGTCATTAAGTTATATGGGTGTTTTGTTTTAATTGTTTATTTAAAATACTATATGGAAAAAATAAAGTTTTTCTGCTTGCTTGATTCCTTCTAAAAGGAATCGACTCGCTGCATCGGGATTATTTTTAGATCAAAGCCCGTGCTCAAATTCACTTTGGTCTTACTTTTAATTAGCGACGAACATAGTGTTTTTGCCCACCATTAACAGATTGAATTTGTTAACTAAAGCGACTTGATTATGAAGTTTGAGTCAAAATAACTATATTCAACTTAACTTATTTATATATGTAAAGAGGAAAGGAATAAAAAATATTGAAGGAGATATTTAGCAGCATCTTTCTGTTTAGTAATGGATTTTTGAAAGTATGTAATGAATAAGTGTAATATGAAAAATTTTGTGCAATCGACTTTAATATAAATAAAATGAGAACGTCATCAATATAGTTAAATATCAATTAAATACACATTATTAAAGGTAACTCAAAAACTACTGCTCAGATCTTGATCAAAGTTGTATGGGATGACACGACAAACACCAACTTTCAAATAAGAATCATCAAAATCGATTCACCTTGAAAAAAATTCTGAGGTAACACAAAAAATACAGCCGAATTGTGGACCTCGTCCTTTTTCCTAAGTCGGTTAAAAATTGATTTTAAATATCAATAGACAGCTGTCGCAAAATTAACTAATTATTTAACCATTTTTTTTTAAGTGAAAACTTCTCTGTAAACATTGTGATTTAAAACAGAGATAATCACACATCTATAAGATTTATGGTGGCCACACATGGTCAGTTAAACTGACGTACATCCAAAAACTGACCATGAATGTGAAATCTCAATTTAAAATTTTTAACTGACGGCAACACACGGATTTTTTCGGGCGTGCTGTCAGTTAACTTGCTCCGTTGAACTGACGTGCATCCAAGAACTGATCGTGAATGTGAAATCTTAAGTTCAATTTTTTAACTGACGGCAACCCACGTAGTTTTCCGGGCGCACCGTAATCCACTGGCTTCAGTTCGTTCCCATTATTGGTAAGTACATACTTTCTTGGTAGCTTTTATATATATTTTATAATTTTTTATAACATTATTTGTATGCTACTTAGATTTTATATTATTTTATATATTTAGAGAAGTTGGTTTGACATAGGATAGAGACTAAGGTAATTTTAATGATGTCACCTTCCTTATGGTGGACTAAGAAGGTGAGGTAAAAGATCTCAGTTATGCCACTAAGGTAAGGTCTCAAGAAGTAACTACACAAATAATATAAATATAATAAATAGCACAAACAGTATTATTACTCACTTTATAATGTTTTCAGGCAATTAAAAAGCAGCAAAACTCCCAAGTAGGTACAAATGTAGAAATCGACCATATATTTTACAGGCAATAAAAAACAAGGTAGAACGGAAAAAGCATAACCAACTACAACTAGATGCCGAAAGTATCTGCGTATACTTCAAGAAAACCTACAAGCACCATTAACACCAATTATACATGAACAAGTTACCTGTAATACCCCTGAGTATTGTAATGAATAAAATAATTGAAAAATAATGATTTTTGTCTGATTTATTATACGAATACTACACATTTAATAAAACAAACATTTCGGATTTTATTTTGTTTAGCTTATTTTAATTCGTGAGGTTTGGGTGATTCAATTTTATTTTAGTATGTAACACGTCGAGATCTTAATTAGATAAACAAAGAAAGCTAGGCCATCCTAACTATTTCCGTTACTGAAAACCGATAAGCATTATCTGGTCATCATAAGATCTTCAGAATGTATCCATGCCCACGGATTTTTTGGGCTCACCGTAACCGAAGTGCAAGTTAGTATCAGTAGGGTGTCGCCTGCTCCAAAGATAGGTAATTTAATAAACAGATAAAAATAAATAACACATTTATTAAATAAATAAAATTTACCATCATGAATAAAATTATCATTATGTCCGACCCATTTCTTAAAAGTGTGTCTTAATACTGACCTTATGATGAATGAAAATATCTTTTGAAGTGTTAATATAGGAAACAATGTTTATGTATATATACGGAACGGATTTCATTTCTCGATCGACGGAGCTGCAGCCGTGCGCGTTTAGTTTGCGTGACTCCTATAAATTACATATATCATTTCCTATCTACTCTTCCTACTTCACCCGCGTGTAATTTATTACGATTGGATTTCATGGGTTTTAATTTTTGCGCGGTAACCTAATTATTTTTCTAAATTAAAAGTAGCCTGAGTTCCTCCTTATAATATCAGCTATTTGCCACTGAAATTCTCGTCAACATCGGTTCAGCCGATTCGGAGATAAGCGAAACAAACAGATAGACAGACACACAGAACGACAGACAAAAATTTTAAAAATCGTGTTTTTGTAATAAGTGCCGTATATACTTTCATATGCATTTAGTAAAAATCTGTTATTTTGACATTACAAACAGACACTTAAATTTAATTTATTTGTAATAATATATATTAATAGACAGTAAATAATATTAAATAACATTTAGATATTATTAAATATCATTTAAGTTATCTATATATGTGATATTTTATAGAAGTCACGCAAACCAAACGCCCACGGCCACGCCCCACGTTTGAACTAGGACTGTTATTAAAATATCGATATATCGAAAAATCTATTTTATTATTTAGAGATATCGATATTTATTTCTAATATTTTTGGACGACATATATTGAAATATATGTTTGATATTGAAAAATAGATATACGTCAGTCGATATATTTTTTAAAATAATTTAAATTTTTTATTTATTCACGTAAATCATTTAATCTACGATACCATGGTAAACCTAAATCCTAATCCTTGATGGACCCAATCTACTATACTTTATTTACACTATATTCTATTTTTCATCTTTCCACTGTTTATTTATTTACTTATTATCTTCAAAAGAAATGTAATTTTGTATAGTATATCTCTGTGATTTTAAAATCACTATAATCTATGAAACTTAATACTACTATACTTAAAGTAACGTAAAAGTAAAACATACTTTATTGTACACCAAGGAACATATTGCAATATATATTTTAAGAGACATTGGTACAACAGGCGGCCTTATCGCTAAAACAGCGATCTCTTCCAGGCAACCTTAGGGCAGAGGACACTATTTTTAAAAGATAGCGGAAGGGGTGTACAGAATATAGTATAGAAAGATAAATAGAAGAACATAAGTGATTAAAGGAAAAAAAAAGAAAAAAAACTACTTACTTTTTGTTTTGGCAGGAACTTGACCATCGACGGATGGTTGCTCCTGTTTTATCGTTTAAATAATCGTTTGAAGTGGATTTTCATCAAAGTGATGCGATTATGAGTATTAACCCTTTCGCTGTCCCGTGCACTACATATAGGTCATTGCTATTGTCTTACTATTGTGTCTGCAAACCGGACAGGGAAAGTGTTAAGTGTCTGCGGATATGAACTATTAGAGAAAATGACGAAATAAGTGCTTCGATGTTGGTATAAGCCTCAAGTTATTTTGATCTTATGATTTACTTCCGTGCTATCAGAAATCGCTGGTAAATATTTGATTTCTTCAGCTGCATTCGTAGCATCTGAACGAATAGGGTATTTTACACCATGTAAAAAAAAGTCAAAGAATAAATATTTATGATAGATTTTGTAAAAAGTAAACGAGAAATATTGATTTCTATTTATAAAAATGCATTATAAATTTTATATTTCAGTTTAAAGAATAATTTTTTTACCTGTGCCTCAAATCTGCAAAACAATGTCCGCCATATTAGATAGCGTCGTGACGTCACTAGGTCAAAGAACTAAGTTATGTGCTGTGTACTAACTAGCTAATTTCGATTTTTTTCAAGTTATTATTACGATTGTTGACTTTTATTCAGAATTTTATTCAAAAGGCATCATGGAAGACGGATTTGTAAAAGCGAGTTTATTACTTCGCTTTTAGCACTAATGTTATAGATATTATAATATAAGCTTAGGTGAGAAAAACGTTTTGTTATATTTTTTTGTACAAACTCTCAGACGAAATAAAAAGTCACTTTTTTATTTGGTCTGAGTACAAGCCATGTCTTTATTCCCATAAAATAGAAGAAAACACGAATTAAGTAAAACGCTGCACTGCACTTGCAAGAGCTATCAAAATGGCCCACAAAGGGCGGGACAGACGAGCGATAAACCTAATCTATTACAAAATTTAACTTGCAATATGTACCTATCATGTCATTATGTTTTATTTTGTTTAATCGATAGTTAAATATAAGTCATAATTAAATCAAAGTGATCTTCACAGAAGTATAGTTTAGATTTTGTAGACAATGCATTCGGGTCTCTTCTTGCCAGTTTTAACCAAGTATTTCTCATATTTAAATCAGTTGGCACTTTAATCCATAACTTACCCGGCGTTCTTGTGCTCGTATTTTTGCAATAATTTTAAATAAGTTTGGGCATAACACAACAATGATATATAATTCATTATTAAACATTCAAAAGTATATTATTCCTTTGCAAAATTGTCAAAATTCTACGACAGTGACGTCACGAGTTGAACAGTATGGCGGCTAGCGTTTTCACGCGAAAATTGAAATTGATAGAATAAAAGTAATTTTTATGTCACTATTCGGTTTTTAAAAAAATGAATAAAAATTATAGTGGTTCATTATCACTCTAGGATTCATTTAAACACTGGGGGGTAATACCCTATTACTTCTACAATCAATATTTTAGTGCCTAATAATCGCAGTATTGAAACAGCTGAACATAATATAAAACAAGAGTTTTTTTGAAAACTCTTACTGAAAAATATTGGTAAACGTAATTGTCTTCTTTAAATTAAACAATAATTAAAGTTAAAGTTACAGCCTTTATACGTCCCAATGCTGGGCACAGGCCTTCTCCTCAT
The DNA here is from genome assembly GCA_033319125.1 of Parnassius glacialis. Classification (NCBI taxonomy): domain Eukaryota; kingdom Metazoa; phylum Arthropoda; class Insecta; order Lepidoptera; family Papilionidae; genus Parnassius; species Parnassius glacialis. The sequence continues at coordinate 35,974,833 of JAVANC010000009.1, read as the reverse complement.
TTCTGAGAGGGTTTTAGAGCAAGGAAACGTCCGCCGCGTGGCCCCAATGCGTGTTGGCGAACTTCACGTTTTCGAAATATTTATATAATTTCTCAGACATGCAGATATCCTCACGATATTTCCTTTAATCGCCGAGCAAGGGATAAATCATCAATTAAAATTGCAATAACCAATTTCATTGGTGCCGGCGGGGATCGAACCCGGGTTGCTCGCTTATTGTGAAATTTACAGCGAACGCTAACTATCCGAGCTTCCACAGTTCATTAATGATTACTAAGAACTATAATCTAACATTTTTATACATTTATAATTTATTTTTTTAATAAATACACTAAATTATAAACTGTGTAAGTCATTTTTAAGCAATAAGCATCGATATATCGCTTATGTTTTCGATATATAATAGTCCGATATTGATATATTTATAATTATCGATATATTGACAATTCGATATTTTAAAAATATCAACAGTCCTACTTTGAACTGATCAGTTGGAATGATCAGTTGAACTGACCGTGTGTGTCGAAACTTGTTTTGGATTAAATCCGTTTGAAATGATCAGTTGAACTGATGTCAGTTTAACTGACCGTGGGTGGGGACCATTACTCTATGAGATAATGAGATAGAATACAGTGTATACTGCAAACTCCAACGATTGTGGGTTCTAACCCGCCATTCTGCTAATGTCTATTTTGTCTTAAAAAAATACTATTGCAAGTTTTTTTTAATACAGTGTTTCCTATAATCTTTGTTTCCTCTTTGTGTGGTCGTTAAGAGATGGTTTATATAAATTTATACTGTTAAAATAGTTTATAGTTAGTAATTTCTCCATGTGATAAACTTATATGGAGAAATCGATAAAATATCATTAGGTCTTGTACGAACCCGCTTGCCAATCCCACTTACTGTTCTGCAGCTTTCAGAGGTAGTTTTAAATATAAAGCTACATGGTGCTGAAACGACATTCCTCCGCCTATTCGTGAGTGTAATTCGAAGTACAATTTAAAATCCCATTATAAAATCACTTATTACACTCACAAAAGGGTCAACCTTGAGCCTACATCAGATGTTTCTTCCAGCATCGTTTAGCATTATGTTTGTTATTAGTGAGTATTTACAAAGCTCATCGTTATGTTTATTTTTATATATTTTTTAAGCCTTTTTATTTTTATGTAGAATATATGATATGAATTTATCTATGTATAATATGTCTTGTACGTATATGTGTTTATCCCAAAATGTATATTTAGGTATATTTATGAGCAACGAATGATTTCAATTTATAAAATAATTATTGAAATGTATTTCATAAACACATCCAGGTGGATCATGCGTGTCTGATCTTTAGTTATGATAGATTCATCAGCACTTTAGGTTATCCTGCAGAATTACGCTGAGTCATAACCTTTTCACTGGCTCAATATACACTCCATCTCTTGTAATTTTAATCTTACTTACTTTATACTGTATTATACTTTATACTTTAAATTGTTTATTTTTTATTTTTGTGATGTGTACAGTTTCAGTGAATAAATGTCTTTTTCTTTCTTTCTTAATAACTAAACACAACGTTGCTATTTCATAATATGGTCATATGACGATATCACTTAATCGTTTTGTTAATCGTATTTTTTTAACAGAAACAGAACTTTTAACAGAATTGACATCACTTTATGCCTTATTGATATAATAAGTAAATGTTCACTTGTTTGCTGATATTACTAGATAGAATAGCGCCATCTACCTACTTCTAAATAAACTAAAATGATAAGTCTGTTAAAATTAAATAATAGAATGCTTCTACAATTACTAGGTAGATGTGGTCAACAATCATGAAAAATTTTAGTTTCTAGACTGAAACTAAGCTTGAGAGTCAATCAATTTTTGTTCGATAAAATAACTTTACCTATAGAATGATTTCGATAGCGTTATTAAATAGCAATTTTACTTGAAAGAAAATATACTTTGTTTTATTAAACTAAGATTTAGAACAAAGTAGCCAGCCTTTCGGTTTTCTATGGGATGCATTTCGGAGAGTATGCGCAGGAATTGCATAATTTAATTCCTTCTTCTCCCTTACACCATGGTACAACCAGACGATCGGCCAATTCGTTGTTGACTTATCACGCATACGAACCAAAAAGTTTGCTACATCTTTCATCATGCGTACAGCAAAGGAGTGGAATAACTTGCCAGCATCTGTGTTCCATCGGAGTATAATGTAGGTATCTTCAAGGCAAGAGTGAATAGGCTTTTATTAAATCAATGCACCTCACCATCGTAGGTTACATCACCACTTACCATCAGGTGGGATTGTAGTTGAGCGGTTGCTTATATAAATATATAAAAAAGTTAGTTTGTTAAGAAATTTAGTTATTAATTTGATTTGTATACTAAAATTTAGTCTAAGTATAAGGATTTTAACATTTATTTGATTTAAAATTAAACTTTTACCTTTTATTTTATCCTGCACTTGTGATTGAAAATGATCATATTAAATAAAAATCATTTGGCGTTAAATATTTTGATGTTTTATTTCATTTCAATTCTAGGTTCCACTTATACCGCATACTTGTTTTTTTATAGAATAAGGGTATTAATTTGATGGTAAGTGGATACTGTGTATACTAATGTATTTACATCTATCCTCGGTTAAGAATCAAAATGCAGTTTTTCATAAGTGGTAGAGCCACGCGCCAGCGTTTGCTGTCGCACGGATGGGCCGGCTCGAATCGGGGTGGTACCACGACCTCACAGAAAACCAGCGTGAAGTAGAGGTTTACCTCTGCGTTTCGCTTGGTGAGTGCAGGTGGCCGGAGGCCCTTTTTACTGGAAATGAGGCATTCCATCTTAGTCCTCACGGGTGACAACGCATTTACATTTTGATTTGTAATAGAGGATAGATGTAGATGTCTATGGGCCGCAGCAACCACTTACCATCAGGTGGACTGTGTGCTCGTTTGTCACCCTTATTCTATAAAAAAAAAAGTTGCGTTGTCATCCCTAAGGACTAAGATGGAATGCTTCATTTCCAATAAAAAGTGTCTCCGGTTCTCTACACTTACCACACAAAACACAATAGCAATAAAGTGCTATTTTAACGCTGATATTCTGTGAGAGCGTGGACCCAATTGTTTTACAACCGCAATATAGCTACAGTAAGGTTCTAACATGTTGAGTCATAGCTTTATTGTATGTGTATTGTAAACAAAAATATTTTTAAGTAAAACTCAAATCGCGATATGTGTACTCGTAGCTACAATCTTGCGGTATGCATGTAGACTACGATGGAACATATTAGCGAAACTTTTCTCTCATAAATAAGCTAACTTGCACGCAATGCACTTTGTTACTGACGGGCAAGAATCTGGCAACGAGTCGAGTATATTTTTCTATCTCATTTCATTTGTCGTGTAATACATTATGATTTATAAAAACTTAAAACCATCATTTCATAAAAAAATATACTTTGCCATATGTTGGTTTTGAACTTATAGGTCTCCTTTATAAGTGAGAATTATATTATTATAACAAAAAAATAATGTGCCAATAGAGTTACTTGCCTCGGAGGCCGTAGAAGACGACTAATGACATATTAATTTTTGAGAGAAATTTTGTGCCTATCCCCTATGAGGAGATTACAGGCGTGACATGACGAAACACAAGACAACAACTTATCATCAAATGACAAGTAGATAGTATGATCAGGCCGAATCGCCGAATATTTTAAATGAATGTCAATAAAAATATGAAAATGGGTGTAGGAGATATGTGTTCTAAAAGTCGTCAATTGTTAACAATTAAAAAAAAATCTTATTGAACGAAGTTCTATCTAAGTGCGTTCATTTATTTTCTATCATTTCAATACCAGTATATTTAATCGCTAGTTCAGATTTTTATCAGTCTCGAGTAGGCTCATCAATGTAATACGATATTGCTTTCATTATGACAACAACTAAGTTAGCAAATAGACATACAGGCCGTCATTGTTTGTCTTCGTCTAATATTCTTTGTTTCACTGCAAGTATTTCTTTACTTCTAAAGCCATAATTGTTCGACTATTTTAACCTAATCGAGTGGTATTATTACAAAACATTTCTTAGATATAACAAACACTTTTCAAATATTTAATTTTCAACTTTGTTTAATATGATATTATGCCTCTTGTAAACGGCTATTGTTATCACCCTTGTAGCCATAATTGTTAATTTTATTATTCTTGTCGTCAGGTCATTTGCGCGCAAATTATGGTCCAATGTAGGGGTTACAGTTGTACCTATTAAATTTATTGTAACTGTTATTACTATAAGGTTTCAAGTAAATTATTACAATGGTGGTTATATTATGAATACAAAATGTTTTATAGTTTCATTCCTATAAAAATATTACACACCTTTATTTATTTTTGGCATTCAAACCAAATGATTTGCTTCATCGTTCGTCATGCTTACATCAAACGAGTGGAACAAGTTACCAGCATCTGTATTTCCATCAGATTAAAATGTGAGTGTCTTCAGGACAAGAGTGAAAAGGCTTCTCTGTTAAGTCATTGCGCTTGGATAATACTCAAGCACTGGCTCAGGATATTAAAAAACCATTACCGCAACATCGTATCAAAAGTCTACTGGTTGACATCGGCTTCCACATCATTGGAGGAATATTTGTCATAGTTGCCACGCTTATCAGGTGGTTCGACGACCGTAGTTTTTTTTTTTAGTTTTATTATTACGAAGACGCAGCTGCTCATCTCCTGTATGTTTGCCTTTGTCGTTTCTTACCGCCGCCATGAGACGATATGGGGAAGTGGATATTCTATCACCGCCATTACACGGTCAATTCCACTCCTTTAAAGTAATTTATTTTTTATAAAATAAAGTGATGAGCGGGCTAGCAAACCAACTGATAGCTTAAGTTATTACTGCAGCTTACGGGCATCTGCCCACAACATCAAAAAATAAGGCTACTGGTGCCTTGTCAACTTCGAAGGCTAAGATGGAATGCGTTGCAGCCTGTAATTGTACTGAATTTTCGAACCGGAGCACTCTAACAAATTTATTGGTGCCCAACTAGGCGGACTTAACATTTTTGTAAGGGGGATTAATTTCAGAGCTCAATTATGTTATGTTCTTGCTGTTAGAAGCTATTTCTCTTGTTGATCATCAACATTTGTCAGTCACTATAAAGTCAATTGCGGAGAGTATGCGCAGGAGATGCACGTTTAAATGTTTCTACCAACGGTCGAAAAGAAGCTTAGGAAGACATTTTTTGTTGTTGACGTTTTTCGACGCAATTTGTAATTTTGTTTTTGGTACACATATTAAAGGATTGGAACTCTAACATCAATTTTAAAATAAACTTCTGTTAAGTTTGTAGTCTAACGTTGGTTATCTTTAGTGATCAAACAAGGGCAACATCATTATTATCATCAATATACATAATATGTGAACTCCTATGATCATTAAGGGCAATTTTCTCATTCAATTCAATTTTAAAGTTTATTTTGTTAATTATTTTGCGTTTTAATTATTACTTTATATCTAATTAAGCCAAAAACCCTATCTAAGCCGTTGTATTTAAATAATACCCTTAAAACATGGTATATTTACTAAGGGTTATTTTAACCTCACGTTGTACGGATAAGGTTTTTTTTTCACCTTGTATGCCGAAGGTTAAATAAGATTATGACAAAATTGTATTTAATGTTACAAGCGCATTGGATGCTATCATCTGTTAGCTTGTAAGCATGTTTCTAATAATAAATAAATAAATGTTAAATTATAAAAAAATATGAAAAGTCTAGAAAGTAATTTTCATCTATAAAACTATAAACAATATTGCAGTGTATCTCTGTAAGAACTCACACCGCCGAACATCCCGCGGTGTGAGTGCTCCATGCGGGAAGTGCTGTTTACACAGCGCTTGGTGCGTAAAGCAATCCTCTCCCTGATCGTCAACAAGTCGAGTGGGCCTGATGGAGTCCCACCTATTGTGCTGAAGACGTGTGCTCCGGAGTTGGCACCGGTTTTAACGCGTCTTTTTCGGTACTCCTACCCCTAAGGCGTAGTCCCGGACTCATGGAAGAGAGCTTTGGTGCATCCGATCCCTAAAAAAGGCGACCACTCAGATCCGTCTAATTACAGGCCTATCGCTATCACCTACTTGTTCTCCAAAGTAATGGAAACGATTATTAACAGCCAGCTCATGCGGTACCTTGAGGATCACCAGCTGATTAGTGACCGCCAGTACGGTTTCCGTCGAGGTCGCTCAGCTGGTCTAGAGGCGGAGGCAGTGAAGTCCAAGGGGGAGGCGTTGGCCGTTAGTTTGGACATAGCGAAGGCTTTCGATCGGGTTTGGCACAAAGCGCTTCTTTCGAAGCTGCCCTCCTTTCCGAGAAATTGTGCAATTGGATCACCAGTTTTCTTGCAGATCGGAGCATAAAGGTCGTAGTAGACGGTGCATGCTCCGATTACAAGCCCATTAACGCTGGTGTTCCACAAGGCTGCGTGCTATCACCAACGCTGTTTCTTCTGCATATCAATGATATGTTGCAAACCAGTAACATTCATTGCTATGCAGACGACAGCACTGGTGATGCTTTATACACTGGTCGTGCCAATATTTCTCGGGAAAACGTCGCCGAGTACCGGAACAAACTTGTGTCTGAAGTCGAGACTTTGTTGAACAAAGTCTCAGACTGGGGGCGACTAAATCTAGTCCGGTACCCAGAAGACACAATTTTGCGCGTTTACCGCTAAAAATATTCCCTTTGTCGTATCTCCTCAGTTTCAAGGCACTCCCCTTGTTGCCTCAGCCAGTATCGGTACCCTCGGTGTCGACATATCGAGTGATGTGCAGTTTCGTGGTCATTTGGAAGAGAAGGCCAAATTGGCCTCTAAAAAGCTTGGCGTGCTCAGCAGAGCGGGACAGTATTTCATGCGGGCACACCGCTTGCAACTTTACAAGGCGCAGGTTCGGCCTCACATGAAATACTGTTCCCATCTCTGGGCAGGAGCTCCCCAGTGCCAGCTCCTTCCACTTGACCGCATCCAGCGCAGAGCGGTTCGAATCGTCGACGACCGAGTTCTTTCCGATCGGCTTGAGTCACTAGCACTGCGTAGAGATGTTGCATCTCTTTGCGTATTTTATCGCATCTACCACGGGGAGTGCTCTGGGGAATTGTTCGAACTAATTCAGGCGCTCAATTTCACCATCGCACATCGCGACAAAACTCGCGATACCATCCATATCATCTGGATGATTGGCGGTCCACCACTGAGCGATTTAGAAGAAGTTTTCTCCCTCGCACAACTTCCTTGTGGAATCGATTACCACCAGCGATTTTTCCGGACCGATACGACTTAGGGACCTTCAAGAAAAGAGCCTACTCCTTTTTAAAAGGCCGGCAACGCATCTGCAATTCCCCTGGTGTTGCAGTTGTTCATGGGCGGCGGTAGTCACTTACCATCAGGTGAGCCGCATGCTCGTTTGCCCCCTCTCCTATAAAAAAGAAAACAAAAAGATCGTGATAAATGCCTTTTATCACGTTCACGAGGTTATTTGCATACAATTAAGACACGGAAATAATGTAAAATTTTTGTGTGTTTACCCGAAAATGAACCAAATCTGATGAAACTTCACGAATGGATAGAAAGCAATGCCAGGACTGAGCTAAGTTAAATTTAATTTAAATAATTTGAAGTTATTTTCGTGAAATGAAAAAATTGATACAATGAAGGATCATTGACTTTAAAAATATAGAAGGAAGTAATAAAGAGTGCACCTGTGCTTGCGTATATTCATGCACTTGGACACTATTATGGACCGCCTAGATTGGCGGCCGTTAGCGAAATTTCGTCTGAAAGACATTGGTATGGTTATCTACTTTGAAAAACATAAGTGACGGCACCTTAATAAATTCCATTCAGGCGAAGCCAGGGCGGGTTGCTAGTAATTTAATATAATACTGGAGAGATGTACTGAATATTAATTAATTAAAACTTCTTAAATTCGTACTCAAATTCATCCACATTGTCATTTACATTCATGTAGGCAACAACAAGAGAAAATTGCGCGATTTAAATTAAAATTTCGTGCCAATTAATTTTGTTGTTTTGTATATCTAATAAATAATGAATTTTTTGATTACGTTTTGTTTGAAATGTTTTTTTTCTTGGATTTGTAAGTGCGCTCATCCATGCATCCATTACAGCCTATAAAAGTTCACTGCCGAAAATAGACCTTCCCCAAAGATTTCCTCTTAGTAAGTATTTTATCATAGCTGACACGATTGGCAGGCGGTTTGATAACCGCAGCTTTTTCTATGTGCGAGTAAAATGACAGACAATTTCAAAGATAGCTTTCATAGACACAAATTATGTCCCCTATATTGCTACACTGGGCTTCCACTGGACTAACTAGATTTTACATATAGTATGATACTTTCTCTTAAATTTATTCTACTGTTAAGCTATTGAGGTTCTATTTTTTTATTTATCAAGCATTTTTATTTTACATTTGAGCACAATACTAGCATGCAAACCTAAAGGGTTATCTCTTATCAGTCTACGCTAGAGAGTCCTATTATAGAAATAAAGCTATGTATTAATATTAAGTTAAGCATTATATTATGTAGTACTACAATATATATGGTTGATTTCACAAATAATACGATTTAAGTTTACTTTGAAACAGTTTTGACTTAGCATTTATTTTTTGTAAATCTAGTGGACACTCATTAATAAATGTGGTGTAAATACGGCGCAAGGTGGGCCAACTTTCTTCCTCCATAGGAATTTTCACTTTTCGGTAGTACATACATGTTGGATTTATAAATGATATTACATAGATTTATTTACTTTAGTCAATATCTTAAATTTACTTTTCCGAAGACATTTATGACTTTACAATATTTAAACAGACCGTGGTCACTATCTATATACCCATTTTCGATGTGCTTAGGTACAATCAATCGAAGCATTTTTGGTTGTACTTTGTAAATTTCCTAATAATAAACATAATACGAGTATCTAATAACAGAATCTGTTAAATACATTTAAAGTAATTTAAATATTTTATATGGTAGCTTAAACTTTAAAACATAAAGCTTCCTTAACACAGAGCGAACTTTTCCACACACAGTTTTTTTTTATCTTTTACTAGTAATTTCAAGTATATTAACTACTTTTGCAGCGTTATACAGTCTTCTTCTCCATCATTAGTCGGTACAGTTATGTTGTAGAGAGGATTTGTATTAGCCTTCGCAATACCAGGCGTTGAGAGCTTTGACACTGCTGCCGTTGCAGTTCTGAATATTTTACTTATGATTTAAATTTCATTATACTGCCATCTATCGAAAGCCAAAAGATATTTCTAGCATTTTCCGTAGTCGCCTCTTATGCTAGGCGTCCACTACAGCAGAAATGCGTCGAATCGAAGCGAGTCGCATTTATTTCTAGTGCGTCCATCTCTGAAGAATCAAATCGAATTGTTCATTCAACTTAAATTCTTCATGAAAATAGGTCGTTTTTTGCGTCACGTCATGGACGTGCTGTCCATGACGCAAATCGTGATAATGTGGATCTTCATGATTAAACAACTCTGGATATTGTTGGACCAGTGATATCAATAGTTCTTCATTCATTTTAAAAAAGATTTTTACGAAAACTAAATAGAAATAAATAAAAATATTTTCGCGCGCATCCGCTTCTCCGCGTCGACTGGGGCGCGCCGAGTTGAATCGAATCGCATCGGCGAAGAAATTCGCCTGTCAAGCAAGTCGCGCGGTCGATTCAATTCGGCACGCCGCGGCTCGTCGCTAATAGACGCAGTTTCATAGTAAATATATAGGAGGCGACTTTCTGCAATTCGATTCGTCTCGGCTCGGCGAGCCTAGTGGACGCTTAGCCTTACGACACGATGGGACGAATTGCGCTGACCGCTGACTGATTACATTACGCCGCCACCACATGGCTGCTATTTGTAATAAGGATAATAATTTCGAAATATCTTTAAGATCTCTTTTGATTCTAAAGTCGTCGTTAGGACGTACTATATTTTTTAATCTTCTAGTTCTTTTAAGTCTGTTTTAACTGTTCAATTAAATTTAATTTTTACCACTTTGAGTTAACTTGCGAAATTCACAATAACCTTCATCCTTTATTTTGCCAACTTTAGAAGTAGAATTTTAGCTCTATATAGCGTACGTCCTATTTATTTATTTCAGAAAACAAGTGATTACTTATATATAACATACAACACTACCTTTTTACATTGTCGTCTAATTCTGAGCTATGTTCAAAATTTTAAGTCCCTGGCTAATTGTGAAGTTAGTTTAAAATCAATTATACTAAATTCAACCCGAACAGACATAGACGAAAGCGAGTAAATAAAAACGTGGTTATAAAATCATCAAAATCGGTTCACAATTGACGAATATTTCATGTTACGTACATACAAAATACATACAGTTGCATTGAGAACATACATTTCTTGATGTTGGTTAACACGAGAAACTAATGTGACATACCAACCCAGCTCAAGCTTAAGCAATTGATAACGAGTAAGTACGTCAGTAACTTCCAATCCACATTGCACTTTTCGCCAACTTATAACGTCAGTGAGGAAACTAGTTTTGCAAGGTTTTCCCATTATCCAGGACAGGACTTGAAATTTATTAACGCCTATTGAGAAATTTAAGAGAGAATTTAACTCCGAACCATGATAGGTTTGGAGTTTGAAATTTGTTTATTTGCACTTAATATCTTTACTAATTTTGAACAAAATGAACAACGAGTTATTCGTCTTCATCATCATATTATACATTCCATCACCAGTCATACCGACAAAACAAGTAGTCTCTTTTCTGAATTGACAAATTTCTTTTTTACATAAGAATTTTTCCTAATCCAAGGGGCAACGACGGGAATCGTACCGACTAACAAACAAACACAAAAAACACCATGGTATTCTTACTCCAGAATATAGGCAAGACCACAAGAATGCTTTCGTACACATCCGTAGCCCCAACAGCGCCAGTCGCCTCTTGGCAGCTTCTCCTAAGTAAAGGAAGTATGTAAATGGCTACATATAAGTATTGGTTCTTTCGAACTCAACTAAACCTCCTTGGCATTCCACCTTCGTAATATATCTGGAGTGCCACGGAAATTCTTTTGCGTATTATATCCATGATCTTATGAATGCCAGCCATTGTTCGGTAGTGGAGAACTCTGCTCTCTCTCTCTGTCTCTTTAAGATACGTAAGATGCACTGAAACCTAAGGCACACCTTTCTACACGACTTGCGCAACGAACCACTCGTGTCCAATCAAGGAAACAAAAAAGGAAAAGACATATAGCCAGAAAAATGTTGGTTCAAAGGCTTCTGCCTTCTCAGCCCCAGCAAAAGTTTTATTAAGTCTATTAATTTTCGACTGCTTTCTCGCGGCCTTTTCCTAAGTACCGTCTGGGTTTTTACCGATATCTTACCTGAAACTGTCGGTCGACAAGCAGCAGTGCCTGCACTACTGTTTTTCGGTCTGAACTACATTGAGAGCTGTTATATGTAATTTTAGGCTGTCAGGCATTCCACCTAAGTGTTCGGAGCTAATGACGCATCTGTAGCCTACTTTGTTGTTTGTAGGTGTCTTTGGGCTGCAGTAGCCACATACCGGCAGATAAACTGTCGCTTGTCACTTCTATCTTATAAAACAATAAACTGTATATTATTTATTCTATTCTCTATTATTATTTTAATCCAATTTTATATTTTATTATTATTTGGGATTCTTGCGTTATTTTTTATTTCACGTTGTATTAGTAAATTATTTACGTACATTATAATTTCGCATCTAAGGAAAATTTGTTGGGGAAGGCGCGAGTGCCGGAATAATTTTATTTGAGATACGTCGGGCTATGCGGCAGAGTAACATCTTGAAATCGTATTAAATTGCAATATTCCGGTTGGCGTATATTTCACAGTCGTGCTACCTTGGTAGGAGTTATTAAAATATCTCAAAAACCAGATCATTTGCAAGTTTTTCAAGAAGGACAAAAAAGTTAATTTATGATGATTTTTTTCTTCAAATGGAATGTATAACTTTTACGTAAGATAATAAAATTTAAATCTATTAGCGTCTCGAAATGAAGTTCTTCTGACCAGAGAAGAAATGGCGACAGAAACTCAACAGGTACCCTATTTTTTGTCATTTTTTAAAAGTTAATATTAGATAGCCTATTATAGTATATACAGAATGGAAAATAACAAATTCATCGGAAACTAAAGTGTGTTATAATATAATGTACAAAAACTTGGAGCTTATCAGTGTATAGCGAACCCGAGCAGACCATCTCCCACAAACTGCATCTGTTCACAAGTATGACGCATGTGGCAGCCATCGCCATTCGCAACCTTATGATTTTTCATCAATGTAATATTAAAGGGTTGTGGTTTAACGTGGTAGAGCCACACTGTAACTATATTATGGTTGTAGCACGAATGGGTCGGATCGACCGGGGAAGGACGCTCTCACAGATTACCTGCGTAAAATAGCAGCATAATGCTGCTGTGTTTTGTATGGTGAGTGTAAAGAACCGGTGACCTTTTTTACTGGAAACGAGACATTCTACTACTAAGACTAAGATTAGTCCTCAGGGGTGACAACGCATCTGCATTTTGATTCAAGATCGAGGTTAGATGTGGATGTCTATGGGCCATAGCATCCACTCGCTAGCATCGGGTGGACTGTGTCCTCATTTGTACTCTTGTGCCATAAAAGTGGATGGTCCGTCATACAACGCAGTCTCAAGGAAGAGTGTGTGAGACTTTTGTCACTTTAGTTTAAATATAGAACCATGCCGTAGTTGATGGGATTTGCAGTTATTACATTTTGAAGGTAGCTAGGCCACCACATTACCAGACATGTCGCACCTTTATATATTACAGTTAGGATGTCATGTTTAGTGAAAATGTGATACATATTCATCAATTTCAGGACACAAGTTCACCAACTGCTCTTCACTTCTCCCACGATACATTCGGAATGAAGTGGGATGGCGGATTCTCTTATGCCGCCACCGCATATAGCCTATATAAAGGCAGTTAAAAAAATCTTGTTTATTGCAAAAAAATATTACACAAAACATAATTTAATTTGTGATGTTATTAGTACAAATATGATTCTGTCATCCACACCAACGAACCGAAAATGCTTTTGCTAGAAATGAGTACTGAGTTATTTCGCACTTCATAGCATACTATCGCATTAAAAATACGCCTAGAATTTGCATACCAAAGATTTAAAAATTTAACAATTTTAATTAGACAATTTAACTTTTTCAAGTTTGCTTTAAACAATTTTCGAAAAAGGTTTTCTAAATCTATTAATACGTATTCTACTCTCATATTAAGGAATTGAACAAATTTTATTTTTCCGCCGTCTCACGTTTTTATCTAAACATGCTCTATCTCTATGCCATAGTTTCATGTAAATCCATTTAGTCGATTTTTGAAATTGAGTAAAAAGAAGTTGATGTCTGTATTATCTCACTGTTAGGCTCAGACGTCATTAAATTTCTGACAAAGTTATAGATCTATTAGTTGCTCCTTTGCATGTGGGTGGATTTCATATGTCCTCAAAATATTATATTCCTTAGACATACAGGTTTCCTTAGTATGTTTTTTAATCAATTTTAGCTAATTAATAATGTGTCAGCACGTATCGAAATATAAATAATACTTATATGAAATTTACGACGACACGTACTAAGCCTTTGCGCTACCACGGCTTGCGTAACAAACACAAACATTATCATAAACTTTTAAATATACTTCACCGTGTTGTGGCGGTGTAGATATATCCTACTACTTCATATTTTCCGGGGAGGTCGTAAGAGGCAACAAATAGAAACAAACCAGGAGGCAGATAAACCAGTGTCTGGCCTCTTCCCAATATGAACAAAATAACTGCGGTTGTCAACCCGCTCGCCAAGCGTGCCAAATATGGAAAATATCCCTCTGATAAGGCAATCTACGGAGAGGCCTATGCAAAATAGAACAGGACTATATAAGTATTGTATTGCAGCAAATAAATACTGACTTGGCATCATGCTACAATGTTTTCAACGCAGTGCTTTTATTCTGTCGACGCCGGTCTTCTGAAAGCAAACTTCTATCACCCATACCTTCTCAATAACATACACTAAATTCGAGGCCACTGCAGTACATTGGTACTTGCTGCAGATTTTATCAAAATAAGGTCATGGATGCATACTCAACTTAGCTTTACTTTACTTTTGAGGATGCAATTTTACTACCTATACCTTATAGATTGGAACATAACAATAGGTGCTGCATAATTGAACTGCTGTTGAAATAGGCACTGAAGTATAGGCATGAAACAAATCTAACTAAACTAATGACAGAGTAAATAGTTCGATGGGACGGAAATCCAACACGACCGGAGAAAGATTAGAGACCAACTGCTTTAAGCGTTTTCCGAGGCACGATGGTGAAACGCCACAAACACCCTGACTCCATGTTGCTACTGAGGATTTATTGACAGAAAAATAATAAATTACGGATTTTTTTAACCACACCTGGGATGGATTTTTGGAACGTAGGACCTCATGATCAACAGTCGAATTTACGACCACTAGACTAACGAGGCAATTTAAAAGTCTATAATGTGCATGTAAAGAAAATAAATGATTATTGATATAAGAATATTAGCAACATTTCTGTGCCTAATCTATCGTAAATATTTATTATAATGACGGCACGAGACAGTTAATGGTGTTATTTTAGCCTCTAAAGGGTTATTGGTGTGTTTAAAAAACAGTTCATTACTCAACTTGCAAACCATCTTTGATCAGAATAAAACCTTAAGGGAACTCGTATGAACCTTATTTATTTGCATATCGCTCGAGTTGTCGTGAAGCCAACGGCTTGAAAATGGCTCGATAAAACGAGATAGCCAGCTGTATTGAAATTTGTGATGTGGATAAAACATATTTATCCGTAAAAATATTAGAAAAGCCATTATCATCCACAGGTCAAAGGCTATATGACGTCACATAAAATCAACATGGCGGCTTAATGTGGCCCTTTAATGCTACCAAAAATTCAATGACGATTAAAATATCATGTTTAGTATTTAATGAAAGATCTCAACGAGTAATTTACGAAAAGATATAGATTACTGTGTAAATAGGACACAAACCGTATTTCGTATAATTTAAAGACCAATTAATACGGCTAAAAAGCTTTTCTGATTATTATATTTATGTTGGGTTGTAAAAAGTGGTGTCAAATACCATTTTTTTTTCATATTTTTATAAAATAACCGTTACCTTTACATAAACATTAGCCTCGTCAATAAATTGCATCTTAGAGGGAATATTTTAAACATAGTGGCTAAAAGCTTCTAACATTTAGTCCAGTGTTACGTACATGCCAACAGTATGACACCGTTGGTATTGGTATTGGCAATGGTTACTTGTAAGGAAAAAATAAAAAAATAAATATTGTCATTTCTACTTTTTGGATATAATTTATGGTATGTGGATATTATTACATCAGCACTACACAATCAATATAAAATAATAAACAAGTAATTAAATTATGAAAAGAACTCCAAAAGGTAATATGGAACATGAAATACTGGGTACCATACATAAGAAACATATGAAAATGGGTATCCCACGTGTAATAAATGGGTCCATATTACGTTGCCATCGAATTGGAGTTTAAAAGGATGGTCGTTCACGCCCAATTCTTATACAATTTCAATGTTTGAGGTGTGGAAAACATTATCTAAAATTATTTTACAAAGAACTTATTGAATAAATTTTACTTAAAAATAATAATTGTTGGCCATATTTTATAAGCATTTACATTAAAAATAGAAGGGCATAGTAGGGTAAAATCGGGTAATGGCGGTCAGATGGTAATACCGGTCAGCACACTTCCAATTATGTTACGGTGATTATAAGCACGCACACATACAAAGCGGGTGGCGTGACTATTCCCCTCGCAGGAGCGCCGAACCCCGTTCAATTCCATGCATGCGTTTGGGAAGAAGGCACGTCGAAAGTTTTCGCGCCACTTTGTTGTAAAATTTTGCGATCCGAAAATAAGAAGTAAGTAAATTTTACTCGATAGTTTTCAAATGTAAAGTTAATATAAGTGTTGCCTAACTATTTGTGCGCAATCGTCAAATCAATCTTTGTTGATTAGCCTGCAGATTTTTAAATAAATTTTAAATATTTAGAAATGTCAATCATCGGGTAATACCGGTCATGGCCGACCGGCATTACCCACGCACCCACATCAATTTTTTTTGTAAAGTTTTCAAATTAAATAGTCAGTGTCATTAAAACTTTTAGTATTTTATTGTTTCAGGGTAATTTCAAAATGCTGCCAAAACATGTACAAGCGCGCAAAAAGGCGAAATGGAGCAAAAAATCATTGGAAGCTGCTTTTAAACTAGTTGAAGATGGAAACCCGATAAGAGAAGCCGCCCGATGTACTGGCATTCCATTTTCTACACTACAAGAGAGGCTGAAAAAGAAAAATTTGGATACTCCACAACTGGGAAGAAATACTACCTTTACCAAAGAACAAGAAGAAAGTATGGCCTCTCAAATTAGACTGCTTGCGAATATATTTTACGGGTGTACTGCTATAGAAATAAGGAAGATGGCTTTTAAGTACGCAGAAAGAAATAACATCAAGCACAACTTCAGCAAAACTTCAGAATCAGCTGGTAGAGATTGGCTTGAGGGGTTTTTAAAACGAAATAACTTATCAGTGCGTAAGGCTGAAGGCACAAGCTTAAATAGAGCTTCTGCTTTTAACAGAGATGAAGTAGGAAGATTTTTTGACTTGCTGGGAAACTTGATGCAAAAATATAAGTTTCCACCTCGAAACATATATAATGTGGATGAAACTGGCGTAACATCGGTACAGGATCCTGGCAAAGTTGTAGCCGAAAAAGGCCAAAAACGAGTGGGCTCTATTACCAGTGGGGAAAGGGGCCAAAATGTTACGGCAGTATGCGCTATGAGTGCCACAGGGCAATACATTCCTCCAATGTTTATTTATCCACGTCAACGGCATTCGACAGCATTGGAAAATGATGGACCACGTGAAGCAGTATATAGGTGTTCCAAAAACGGGTGGATAAACGAAGAGCTCTTTGTAGAATGGCTTAAGCACTTTATGAAATATGCAAAACCTTCGGAAAGTGATCCGGTTTTGCTCCTCTTAGATAATCATTCTAGCCACATTTCTTGGAATTCGTATAACTTTTGCAAAGAAAACCACATTGTGATGTTGTCTTTGCCACCACACGGATCTCATCGAATACAGCCATTAAATATTTCCATTTATGGTCCCCTTAAAACCGCATATAAGCAGGAATGTAACATATTTATGAAATGCAATTTGGGACGAAAAATTACACAAGGTGACATAGCTTCGCTGTTCAGAAAAGCATTCCAAAGAGTAGCAACAATTCCGAAAGCCGAAGCAGGATTTACTGCTTCAGGGATATATCCTTACAACCCAAATATATTTACCGATGAAGATTTTCTACCAGCTGAGATAATGAACAATAGCGAACTTCTTGATGAAGAGAGGTGCGATCATGATAATCGAATACAAGATTCCTCATCTCTGCTTGACGATTCAAAAGCAACCTTACAAATCTCTCAACCCAACTTAAATGATCACCACGATGCCATGTTATCTTCTGAAATGCCTCCTGTTGCACCACGCAACGCAACACTTTCGCCTGCCATTCCACAGCTCGACCTAGATTTTGAAAACCTAGACTTCACAATTAACGATATATCTCATATTGATTTGCATAATGTAACACCACCAGCTGTAAATGAAACCGAGTCCAATATCAATTATTACAATCCTATTCCCTCAACATCTGGAATATCTTCAGTTAAAACCCTTATTGAAAATATTGAAAAAGTTACTGTGAAGGATCTTCTTCCTTTGCCAAAAAAATCCGAACAGAAAAATATAAAAGCGATGCGTAAACAACATGCTACGGTAATAACAGAAACTCCGAATAAAATAGTTTTATTTGAGAAAGAGCAAAAAAAGTTAGCAAAATTAGCAAAAGCTCAGATAAAAGTTGAAAAAAAGAAAAATAAAACAGTGGAAATAAAGAAAAATATTACAATAAAAAAGGAGAGAACAATGAAAACTACAAAGGTGAAAAAAGTGAACAAGATGAATTATAGTGAAGATGAAACTGATATAAGTGAAGATCTGGATAGCAAAAAAGAAAATAATCGTAAAAAACCAACAAGAATGAAAAGGAATTTGAAGAAAGGTATAGAATTGAAAGGAGTGAAGAGGAAAGTATTACAGAATGAGTCTATGAACGAAGACATTACTTCAAACTCTGAAATAGAGATGACAGATTTACGCGAAGACGATGACACGGATTTAGACGATGTCGGGAACAGATGTATAATCTGCGATGACTATGGACGAGACAACGAGTTGTGGTACAGATGTATACTGTGTGGACGTTGGGCCCACTCGGAATGTTCAGGACGTGACTCTGCAAAAGATTATAAATGTGATTTATGCTCCCATTAAGCTTGACTGGTATTAACCAACAGCTGACTGGTTTTACCTTACATTGCGTGTAATACCAGTCAAACACGTGTTTTTTTAAAATGTTTATTATACCAAAACAATGATTACTAGTGATCTGAATTAAAGTGCCATTAATAGTAGAATAATTATATTCGAGATTGTGATTAGTTCTATAAAGATATGTTGATTTATATTCGCTTTGTGTTAATTTTTCCTTAAGTGACCGGCATTACCCCATTCTACCCTAATCATGAAGTATGTTTTTTTTTCCTTGAATGGACTCAAAACATTTTGGGTGGACTCGTGAATTGTTGACTCGTTAGGTTCCAAGTTTGAACAATTAATAATTTTAATCCGATATTAGAGTAAACAACGATCCGCTACGGCTGTTTTGAAATATGAAACAGTTTTATAAATTTAAATGCGGAATAGTATTTGTTTAGAACTCGAATACAAGTAATCATTCATAATAGCTTAAATATCAATTTGGCATAACAATCTATGTTTTGTTATTTATAAGGTAAGTAATAAGTAAGGTCATAAGTATTGTCACACAGTAAAAACTTTTCTTTTAGAATGCTGGCCACAAAAAAAAATATTGAATTAGAATTTCGAATTGTTCATGAAAATAAAACTGTGTATTTTTAGAATTTTACTCATTTTTAAATATGGAGTGGACGCTTAAAGAAGACCGTGTTGCAGTTATTGCGTTGCATCGTTGCGGTTACGCGCCAATTCAAATTATTGACATACTGAAAAATTTGAATATAACCAAAAGATTCGTTTATCGTACCATCAAACGATACAATGAAGACTCTAGTGTAGATGACAGGCCAAGAAGTGGTCGCCCTCGGTTTGTTAGGACTCCAGCAGTGATAAAAGCTGTGAAGGCGCGAATTCAAAGAAATCCCAAACGTAAGCAGAAACTGTTGACCCTTCAGATGGGGTTAATCAGAGCCACGGTAAAAGGGTGTTAAATGAAGGCTTCGAGCATATCGAAAAAAAAACAGGACATCGATTGAATGCTCGTCTAATGGACCTGAGATGAAGAGATGCTGCGCTTTGTTGAAGCGGTACGCGGGAAAAAATATCGGGAAATTCTTTTTTCGGATGAAAAAAATTTTACCGTAGAAGAGAGCTACAACAAACAAAATGATAAGGTATACGCACACAGTAGTGAAGAAACGAGCAAACGTATTCCGTGTGTCCAACGAGGTCACTTTCCATCCTCCCTCATGGTATGGTTGGGAGTTTCTTGTTGGGGCTTAACAGAGGTACATTTTTGTGAAAAAGGTGTAAAAACGAATGCAGTTGTGTATCAAAATACAGTCCTGACTAACCTTGTGGAACCTATTTCTCATACCATGTTCAATAACAGGCACTGGGTATTCCAACAAGATTCGGCGCCAGCTCATAGAGGGAAAAGCACATAAGACTGGCTGGCGGCGCGTGAAATCGACTTCATCCGGCACGAAGACTGGCCCTCCTCCAATCCAGATTTCAATCCGTTAGATTTCAAGATATCGCAACACTTGGAGGAAAAGGCGTGCTCAAAGCCTTATCCCAAATTGGAGTCACTCAACACATCCTTGATTAAGGCAGCCGCCGATATTCACATGGACCTCGTTCGTGCTGCGATAGACGACTGGCCGCGCATATTGAAGGCCTGTATTCAAAATCACGGAAGTCATTTTGAATAAAATTTAGTGTCATAAGAATCTATGTTTTGTTAAGTTCATTTGGGTATATAAATGGTTACATAATGAATAAACTTGTTTCAATTATTTTATATTAAACATGTGACAGAATTTATGACCTGACTAGGTATTTGTAATATTTCAAATATTTATACTTAAGCTTAAGTCCACCTTATGATGCCATATATTCATATTAATTTAATTAAACAAAAAATTTCATCAATTTAAAAAAAAATCAATATTAATTTACCCTTTCAGGAATGAGAAGAAGCCTATTCCCAGCAGTGTAACGTATAAAGCCTGTAAATTTTACTAAACAATAAACACAGTTTGCAAGTCCAGTTATCAATTTTTTATAACATTAATGAAATGACTTCCAAAACTATTATTATTGTAGTAATAATAGGGAGTATCTGTGTAATAATTTATGTAACTCTTGGATCTTAAACACAGTGGAGGGTAGCGTTGGTTTTGCACCCTTGGCGGTTTTTTATCAAGCACCCCCAAAATATAAAAAATGCTAAACATAATATGAAAATGAGTGTAGGAGATATGTGTTCTACATGTCGTGAAAGGAGGTCATATGTTAACAATACAAAAAATCTCTTATTGAACGAAATGCCATCTAAGTAACTTTTCAATTTTCCATCGTTTCAATACCAGCATATTTTATCGATAATTAAGATTTTTATCAGTCTAGAGCAGGCTTATTCGCTAATTTCATTAAGATTAAAATGAAATTTACTTTTTAGTATATCGCGTTCAATGCTATAAAGTTTTAATTTTAGTTGAAATATTATAAAAATACCACGCAGTATAATAAAATGTTGCTTTCATTATGATGAAAACGAAGCTAGAAAATTTCCGGACCCATACGATTTAGGTACCTTCAAGAAAAGAGCCCAATTTTTTAAAGACCGGTAACGCTTCTGCAATTCTTCTAGTGTTGCAGTTGTTTATGGCCGGTAGTCACTTACCATCAGGTGAGTCATATGCTTGTTTGCCCCCTCTTATATAATAAAGACTACTTTATTGTTCGTCTTCGTCTAATATACTTTGTTCGACTGCAAGTATTTCTTTACTTCTAATGGCATAATTGTTCAACTATACTTAGTCGGGTCATAAGTTCTGTCAAAACCTTGTTATTTAAAATTTTTGAATACTGGCTAGATGAACTTCACCAATTTTAAAAATATAACGTTTGCGTTTGCCGAAAATAAAAAAGGACATTCATTTTCATTCATTTTTAAATATGGAGTGGTCGAAGAAAGAAGATGAGTAGCGGTTATCGCGTTGCACCGCTGTGGTTACGCGCCAAAAGAGATTTTCAATATTCTACAAAAATTGAAAATAACCCTACAATTTGTTTATTGCACTATCAAAAGATTTAATGAAGATTCAAGCTTCGAAGATCGTAAGAGGATCAGCCGACCTCGTACAGTTAGGACACCCGCGATCATCAAAGCAGTGAAGACGCGCATCCAACCAAATCCTGTTCGTAAACAAAAAATCTTGGCTCTTCAGATGAGCCTAAGCAGAACCACGGTTAAAAGAGTGATCAATGAAGACCTAGGACTACCAGCTTATCGTAAAAAGACCTGACATTTTTTGAACGAGCCTTTGAAATAAATTAGGCCGGATACAACCCGTGCTTTGTTACGGCGGTCCGCGGGAAAAATATCCGCGAAATTTTGTTTTCGAATGAAAAAATTTTAATATTGAAGAAAGTTATAGTAAACAAAATTATAAGGTGTATACCCACAGCAGTGAAGAAGCCAGCACGTGTATTCCGAGTTCAACGAGGACATTATCCTTCGATTCTCATGGTTTGGCTTGGAGTCTAATATTTAGGCTTAACTAAGGTGTTTTTCTGTGAAAAACGTGTAAAAACCAGTGCCGAGGTGTACCAAAATACCATCCTAACAAATATAGTGGAACCTCTTTCTCAAACAATGTTCAAAAACAGACATTGGATATTCAAACAGGACTCTGCACCAGCTCATATGACACGAAGCACGCAAAACTATTTGACCGCCCGTGGAATTGACTTTATCGGACATGAAGACTGGCCCTCTTCTAGTCCAGATTTAAACCAATACAAGATATGGCAACATTTGGAGGAGAAAGTCTGCACTAAGGCTCATCAGAATTTGAAATCTATCCGAGCATCTTTGGCTAAAGCAGCGGCAGAAATAAAGATCTCAACGAGTAATTTACGAAAAGTTATAGATTACTGTGTAAATAGGACACAAACCGTATTTCGTATAATTTAAAGACCAATTAATACGGCTAAAAAGCTTTTCTGATTATTATATTTATGTTGGGCTGTAAAAAGTGGTGTCAAATACCATTTTTTTCATATTTTTATAAAATAACCGTTACCTCTACATAAACATTGGCCTCGTCGATAAATTGCATCTTAGAGGGGATATTTTAACCATAGTGGCTAAAAGCTTCTAACATTTAGTCCAGTGTTACGTACACGCCAACAGTATGACACCGTTGGTATTGGTATTGGCAATGGTTACTTGGAAGTAAAAAATAAAAAAATAAATATTGTCATGTCTACTTTTTGTATATAATTTATGTTATGTGGGTATTATTACATCAGCACTACACAATCAATATAAAATAATAAACAAGTAATTAAATTATGAAAAGAACTCCAAAAGGTAATATGGAACATGTAATACTGGGTATCATCATAAGAAACATACGAAAATGGGTATCCCACGTGTAATAAATGGGTCCATATTACGTTTCCATCGAATTGGAGTTCAAAAGCATGGTAGTTCACGCCCAATTCTTATACAATTTCAAGGTCTGCGGTGTGGAAAACATTATCTCAAAACTAGTGAAATAATTATTTTACAAAGAACTCATTAAATAAAGTTTACTTAAAAATAATTGTTGGCCATATTTTATAGCATTTACATTAAAAATAGAAGTGCATACTAATCATGAAGTATGTTTTTTTTTCCTTGAATAGACTCAAAACATTTTGGGTGGACTCGTGAATTGTTGACTCGTTAGGTTCCAAGTTTGAACAATTAAGGCCTTAACAGTGGTTGAAATGCCTAAATCTTGGATATTTAAGTAAAAAATCTCAATAACTGTTCATTTAATCCACAAAGAAAAAATACAGGGTAATAGAAGAGGATTTGGTAAATGTTTTTAATTGAACAAAATTGTATTTCTGTCAACCCCTTATTAGAAAAAAAAATCCCCAAAGAGTACCTATCTTTGTCATATTTTGCGAAATTTCTCCAAAACGGCACAAGCTATTTAAATAGTTCTTACACTAAAAAAAAGGTCTTAAAAATACTAATATTTTTAATTGAGAGTTTTATTTTTATTCCCCGTTTTATAAGAGAATA
>JAVANC010000009.1:35918742-35951041 GCA_033319125.1 Parnassius glacialis | reverse complement strand
TTATCGGGATAAAAACTATCCTATCTCTAAAGTTGGACCAAACTACACACAGTCTGCAAAATTTTTTTGAAATCGGTTCTATCTGTAGAAAACTTACAGCAACACGTGGTGGTTACACTACTAAATTGTAGCTTATATTAAACGTTTGTATTTTTAACATAGCGCCATCTATTGAATATTTACTCAATCCAGTCAACAGATATCGTCATCTGACAGAATCGTTTGGAGCTAACAGATAATTGTGACTGTCAAATAATAAATAATAGACAAATAATTTTCAATAAAATAATATTGTATTGCGACTCTAAATTGAGATGTAAGCTATCCTATCTTTTAAGTTGGACCAAACTGCACATTGACCAAAAATTTCATTGAAATCAGTTCAGTAGTTTAGGAGTCCATCGCGGACAAACAACGTGACACGTACTTTTTATATAAAAGATTTTAAACAGGATCGAATAGACCAAAATTTTTTACAATGATTCTAATATAAATTATATCTCTTTTAATTATGTACTTCTAGTTAGAGCCCTTAGATGCTGGTGCAGCTAGCGGTCTTACTTTCACTGCCTCCTCGGTGGGAAAACACACCACCTGAAGCTGTATCTAAACACAGACCACGCCAACCAAATCACCCCTGCTGCTGGCTTTTATTATCCAAACAAAAGGGAACTGCCTCCAATAGCGAAAGTTCAATTTACAAAGGTAAATATTTTAAACTTATTAAATTAATTGTGGTAGCGAAGTTATAGACGATGAGTCACATGCTAACATTGTGTGCTAGTGTCACATGCACTAGGTGTCATCAATTAACTATCACACCTATATTTCGACCGCTACAAATTTTGTTTATTTTAGTAGTGATGCACTATCTTACTCAGCGGTCTGTACTATCCTCACTTTTAGTTTTTTGGGCTTTCTTAGTAATATCTTATCAAGAGAGACTTATTAGATTTGCAGTTCCATCACTCCGCAATAGACGTGTAAAAAAAGATATTCTTTGCTTATATAAATTAATACACTGCAAAATTGTTTTAAATATTGTATCCCAAATCAACTTTTATATCAAGGCCGATCCCAGACATCGTCTGAATATGTTTATATTAAACGTTTATAAGAACAATACTTCATTTTACAATCCTTTAATACGAATGTGTCGCTCTTATAATGATATGGTTTTGACGGAGTTAGGTCAGGGACATTGTTGACGTCTTTGACAGTTATATAAAATTAGCTTTGCACTTAACTACACAATTTTTTTATCATCTTAAATTATATGTAAAAAAACCTTTCACTAAATTGTCATAAAATTGTGTAACAAAATTTTTTTTACACAGATATGTTTACGTATAATGCATATTTCAACTGAATGTACGCGTTTTTGGTTTGTATTCCAGGTCAAAACCTTATATATATTAGATATTTATGTTACGTAAAAATGAATATAAACTGTTGTGCACATCCAATAAATAAATAAATATCGTGTACTAGTGCTCATGCACTAGATATCATGAACTTACTATTACTCACTACACACTCACAACTACTTTTCGACCAATTATGACTCTCGATCTTTAGCTTTTGTTGATTATTAACATTCAGTTACTTAACGTTGAATAAGTGCATCATCTTTTATAAAAAAATTGTTGATTACAGGCGAAAAATTTAAAAGCGAAGAAATTTACAATAGTAGGTTTTTCCATCTATGAGTTGTAACTTATCGAATTGATTGTACAATTTTAGCCAGAAAAAGCTAAAACATTGCCTTTAATTCACGGACTTGTAAATTTACAGGTGAAAGAATATTCATCAAAAGAGGTAATGATTTAGCTCGAAAGGAACTTTTGAACAAACTCAATAGTAAGGACAAACTGAAAGGCTTACCTAGAAAAACAGTTATAGATAACCATCAATCGTTTGAAACAATTCAAGAAGTCAGTACAAAAAGCCATTATGAACAATTAAAAGACTTAGAAGAGGAACCGTTCGGTACTCCACGACCAAATTTACCCGATAACAAAGTCGAAGTTATAAAGAAATCACCAATAACGTAAGAAATATTTATATAGTAACTAGAAATTCACTTTTTAATTCGTTTTTTTAATCAAACATTTTAGAATTCATTTTAACGTGAAGTTTCTTAAATAGGAGTATCCAGAGATAATCTATTTATTATCCAAACACGACTTATAATGGTTATTTACTTTGTTATTCACCATCAGCCAACTGCTGAATATGTATTTCCAAAATAAGAAGGAAGTCTTCCAGACTGAATTTTTCGTCACAACGGCCAGTCTCAAAAACTATCTGTGCAGGACTGGTTAACAATACCCGAAAGTGTGCGCAAGCACATGTACACTATTTTCTCACACCCATAGTCCGATGGGACAGTATTTCAAACATTCATAGATGGGACAGGAAATCCGATACGACCAGAGAGAAGTCATTCCAAGACACGGCGGTAATACACCATCAATTTGACTCCAGCCTGCAACTGAGAATTTCTTGATAGAAAACCTGTAACTGAAATTAGCCCGACCAAAGACTCAAACTGAGACCATATAATCAGCAGTCACGCTAATGACCACTACACAAACGAGGCACATATTAAAGTAAAATAACGTAACGTCTAATGTGAATTTTTTGTTGATGGTTTTTTTAATAAAGTTTATAAACGAGCACACATCCCGCCTTATGGTAAGTGGATGCTGTGGCCTATAGATGTCTACATTTCTATCCTCAACTAAGAATCATAATGCAGATGCGTTGTCACCCCTGAGGACTAAGATGGTATGCCTCCTTGTCAGTAAAAAGGGTATCCGGTCACCATACGACGCGAACACGAACCATATATATTTTATAAGTGGTAGAGCCAGGCGGCAGCTCTTGCTGTCACACGGATGGGCCGGCTCGAACCGGGGTGGTACCACGACCTCACAGAAAACCAGCGTGAAGTAGAGGTTTACCTCTGCGTTTCGCTTGGTGAGTGCAGGTGGCCGGAGGCCCTTTTTACTGGAAATGAGGCATTCCATCTTAGTCCTCACGGGTGACAACGCATCTACATTTTGATTTATTTAGAGGATAGATGTAGATGTCTATGGGCCGCAGCAACCACTTACCATCAGGTGGACTGTGTGCTCGTTTGTCACCCTTATCCTATAAAAAAAAAAAAAACGTTCAACATTGAGCTGCTATTTTACGCTGGTTTTCTGTGTGAGCCTGGTCCTTCCCGGCCAAGCTGACCCATTCGAGCTACATCCATAAAATAGCTGCAACATGGCTGTACCACGTAAAAATAAATAGAAATCAATATGCGAATTTTTCTTCATATAAATAAATTTACATAGTTAATATACCATTCTTTTCCAGGACTATAGGTTCAGAAGAAACTGAGTTTGACAGTAATCTGAACAATATGGATGATGTCGTACTTGCAGTCGCTAATGGCCAACGCTTGGGGCTAGGAAAACGGCTCCCAAGACATTTCAGATCAAGACTGCACCATGCAGTCAACAGGATTCAACGTTGGTATCTCTTGTTAAGTTAGAAATCTTAATTATTATACGTTGCTGTATTTCTGCATCAATGTCAATGTTAAATATTTAAAGAAATAAGGGTAACATGCATTATTCAAGCTATAAATTTGAAAGGCGGTGTGAAATGTATAATGTGCCTGAAAGCAAATCCTTAAAATTGATTTTTTTAATCTTTACCACCCACTAGTGCATTCATAGCACCTGTTATATGTCCTTCATAATATACATCCATACTATACTATAATATTATAAATCCGAGAGTTTGTGCGTGTGTGCGCGTGTGTGTATGTTTGTTACATCTTCACGCTCAAACGGCTTGACGGATTTGGATGAAATTTGGTATACAGATAGAATATAACCTGGAATACACATAGGATTACCTTTTACAGCGGTAAAATAACTTATTCCCACGGGAAATCACGTAAACTTTATTATTATGTCGCGGGTGAAACCGCGGGGTGGAAAGCTAGTACGGCATAAATCTAACTTCTCTCTTGGCTCTTTGACTCATCTTTTTATTAAATGGGTTTTACTTAGTGATAGTCCCATATAAATTAAGAAAAAATATTTCTGCTCTAAGTATGGCAAAATAGGGTATTAGGTGTGTAATGTAACTCCTTAAACGACACTGATATTGTAATATTCCATATTCCACTCAAAAGGGTACATATAAAAATTAACTTTTAATAAAAAGTAAGCCGTCTTCAAATAACTAAAAAAAAAAAAGAAATTATTGGATATTCTAAAGTCGTGATCCTGGCTTTAGAATGTCAAATTATTATATTCCTTGAAGGTTTTTTGAATTCGGCTTTTACAATTTTTTTTTATTCAGAAAAGTTGTAGGTACACAATTCTCTATTATTTTCGTTCATCGGTTTAAATTGATTTAAATGTTAACAATGAAATAGCTTTTTTGTGATTTTTTTGAAATAACTAGAATACTCGTATCTTCAGCCAAAATCATTCACCTTTTCATCGATATAACTATCTATCAATATCATCATCATTCATCATTACAGCCCTTCACAAGTCCACTGCTGAACATAGGCCTCCCCCAAGGAATGCCACAAAGCACGGTCCTGAGCCACCTGCATCCATCGACTTCCTGCATGTCTTACCAGGTCGTCACTCCATCTTGAGGGGGGACGCCCTACACTTCGCCTACCGGTACGAGGCTGCCACTCGAGAACCTTTCTTCCCCATCGGTTGTCGGTTCTTCGAGCTATATGGCCGGCCCACTGCCACTTCAGCTTACTAATCCGTTGGGCTATGTCGGTTACTCTGGTTCTACTGCGGATATCCTTATTCCTAAGTTTATCACGCAGAGAAACTCCGAGCATAGCCCTCTCCATAGCTCGCTGAGCGACCTTGAGCTTCCTATCAATAATTCCTATCTATCAATAATTAGGATATATTATTATTGTTATTATTATGATTAGGATATATTATATATAATATATTGAACTAAGACGTAGAATTAGGGTACAAAAAGTTTCGCGAATAAGATTCTCTCAATAAAACTAATTTTGGGGATTTCATCTCAATTTAACTTTAATTTTAATTCTCAGTATTTAAGATTTGTAGCAACCATGTTTATAATTACAACTTTTTGATGTATCTTATTGTTAACGCTGCTAAACTTGAGCTTATAATTATTGTTATTTATATTAATAATATTATTTTTTTATTTTTAATATATTTAATTTTTTTTTACTTCAGAAGCCTCACGAATTATTTTTGTGGTCTATCGAATCTTGTGTAATAGCGGAACGATCTTGAACACTTTCACAGACAGCAGCACCGATTTCATAACTGCAGAGTGCTTTTTATTAGATATTTTTTTTAAATTAACGACCCTACTTTTAATCATTGATTTCAATTTAATTTAATAATTCACTATGAAAGAGAATAAACCAAGCAATTTCTTAAATTATTACAACGTAATAATACAGTATGCCAGCGAGTCGCCAGTGATGACTTATGGATCTGGGACGTAGTTTTTCACTGCTGGCCTTATGAGGACGCTCAAGGTCGCTCAGCGAGCTATGGAGAGGGCTATGCTCGGAGTTTTTCTGCGTTATAAACTTAGAAACGAGGATATCCGCAGTAGAATCAGAGTAACCAACATAGCCCAACGGATTAGAAAGCTGAAGTGGCAATGGGTCGCCCATATAGCTCGAAGAACCGACCACCGATGGGGGAAAAAGGTTCTAGAGTGGCAGCCTAGTACCTGTAAGCGAAGTGTAGGGTGACCCCCACTAAATGAAGTTATGATCCGGTAAGACATGCAGGAAGTCGATGGGTGCAGGTGGCTCAGGACCGTGCTTTATGGCATTCCTTGGGAGAGGCCTATGTTTAGCTGCGGACGTGTGTAGGGCTGTAATGATGATGATAAATATAGTATTAATTTGTTTACAGCGGACGACTGCGAAGTATCAGAATGGAGTGAGTGGGGTCCATGTTCGGTTACCTGTGGATTTGGTGACCAATTTCGAAGTCGTCGAGTGCTTCGTCCAAAACGGGGAGACGGTCGCAACTGTCCTAAATTAACAGATAGAAAACATTGCGGCAATGTGAACTCCTGTGCACATATCGATTACTTTGAATGGTGAAACACAGTATTATATATTAGTTTCGTAATTGCCATAATAAATGTTTGTAAACTCAAGAAAGGCTTTTATTTATTCCTATTTTGCGAAAATTCTTAAATCGATATCGTTCTTCGTATGATTTCTTGTCACTTCTGCTGTTAGCTATATTACTGGTATAGTTGTCACACATGAACATAATATGATTTCTATTTGTATTATAATATTTCGGAACTCATTTGTTTAGTCGTATTTTTATCATATCAATCTATTAGATAAAGGTAGTAAAATTACAGGCTGTAAAATGCCATCTCAGTCCTCAAAGCGAAAGTAACGTAAAGGTAAGTTAGATGCCCAACCATGACCTTCTATGGATAAAATCGGCCGCAAGTGACAATGTACAGTAGTGGCTACTTTAAAATTAGACCGAATATAGTGTTTGTTATTGAGAGTTATGGAAGACAGTAGATTGGTTTCAGAAGACTGATGCCGAAAGAAAATAGAGCCGTGGTAATAACACTGTCGTAACGTCGTAGAATCAAGCCGAGTCAATAACCATTTTAAATAGCATTGTAATACTCCTGTTTTATATTATTTATTATTCTATTTAAGATTGTATTTAGTTCCGTGGTTCGTCGTTCTTATTATTCATACACCCTCAGTGATGTCGTAAGGCGCAACCGGTCACCTGCTTTTATAGTACTTAAAATAAATACTAATGAAAGAAGGACACGTGTCATATTTTTTTTTCTGTTGCCATCTATGCTAATATTAACCTTTATTCGTAACCTATCAAAATTCCACAGTTGAACATAGGTCTCTCCAAAGCTGCCTTATCGGGAATGTTTGCCATAAATGCCACGCTATGCCGGTCGGTTGGCAACCGAATTTTTTTGGTTGTTATTAGGAAGATGCTTCTACCCGTCTGCTGATTTGTTTCCCTCTATCATATTTTAGTTTTCCTCGATCTCTTACAACCTCACGGGACGATATCGGATAGAGAAAATTCTGAAACCGTCACCAAACGGTCAAGTATATGAGGTTTTGAAAATATTTTGTTATAATATGTAAGCCGTGGTAGCTCACAGGCTTAGTACTCGTCGTCGTAAATTTCATAGTAGGCGAGTAGCTCTAGTGCAATACCCGCCAGCATCAATTAAATTTTAAATACAATTTTAAAACTTGTAAAGGAAACCTGCATGTGTAAGGAATATAATATTTTGAGGATAAATAAAATTTGTCGACAAGCATTAGAGCAACTAGTTGATCCATAACCGTTTCAGTAATTTAAAGACGTCTGGACAACATGGGGATAACACAGACTACAACTTCTTTTTAATCAATTACAGAAATGGACGAAATGGATTTAGATGAAATATGGTATAAAGATAGATTATGTTTGGATTCAATTTCAGACACCTTCTAGCAACGGAATATAAATTTATTCAATTCTCTTTACACGCAGGAAGATGATAGTAGAAAACGAATTAATAGAATCAGGATATCTGTTTCGAAAATTGTTTGAAGCGGATTTGAAAATGTTAAACTGTTATCTTTGAAATAAAAATTCTTTTTTTTTAAATTTTAAAGCCATAGTTAGAGTATGAAGTGCGAAGAAAAACCGGCCAAGTGCGAGTCGGACTTGCGCACCGAGGGTTCCGAACAAATGTGTAGGTATACAAGTTTAAAATTATTAAAAATATTTTGATTATATATGATGTAACTAAAAATTTATACTTTTCGCTATTTTTCCTTTATCTGTGCTATAAAACGTTGCTTCGTACCAAATTTCAAGATTCTGAGTTCACGGGAAGTACCCTGTAGGTTTTGATTCCCTTGCAAATGTCAAAAATTTGCGACATAAACGGCTGTAACTTTTGATTTCGTTGGCTTAGAAGTTTGATTTTTTCAAAGCTCCAAGGGACAGTAGACTTGAGTATTTGATATAAATTTCAGCTTGATACCTCCACGCATTCCTGAAAAAGGGTCTTGACAGACAGACAGACAGACAGACGGACAAGAAAGTGATCCTATAAGGGTTCCGTTTTTTCCTTTTGAGGTACGGAACATATAAGCATTTTGGGCTCAGTTCGTGCGGATAAGAGAATTATATTTGTGCTAATAACATCACAAGTTAACTTAAGTTTTGCGTAAGTAATGAAGTTTTGCAGCAAACAAGATTTTTTAATCTTATATATCGGTTACATGAGGTGGCGGCATAAGAAAATATGCCATCCCACTTCATTCAGAATGTATCGTGGGAGAAGTGAAGAGCAGTTGGTGACCTTATGTCCTGAAATTGATGGATATATCTCACATTTTCACCAAATATAACACACCTTTACTGATGACACGCAAACATTAAAGACGCAAAATGTCTGGTAATATGGTGGTATTCTAGCTACCTGCCAAATGTAATAACTGCAAATCCCATCAACTACTGGAGAGTTCCACATCCAGCGATTTTTTTATTAAACTGAAGAGAAAAACGAATTTACAGCCCTGCCCGACTGATGGTAAGTGGCTGCTACAGCCCATGTACAAATGCAATCAACTTCAAACATAGATTGTGACAGATACGTTATAATCTCTGGAGACTAATATGGAATGCCTCATAGCTTGTAACTACACAGGCGTGCATGCGTTTGGCAGGAAAAATGGGTAAGCACTGATGAGGGTGAAGGTATACTCTTTCTTGGAAGTTTTCTAATGGTACTGGTTCAATATTATGCTGTAATTGTTTAGTTTCTTTGGTTCAGTGGTTTTAAGTGTGTCTTGCTAATCATGTGATCCCAGATTTAAATCCCGGGCCGGCCCAAAGTCAGTAATTGAGCTTTTTTTACAATAAATATTCAGAAGCAGCCTTAACGTCAGCCTAAAGACAGCTGAGTCATAAAAATGGCGGTGTTTGAACGCAGTTCCTCGGAAATCATGTAGAACCATTGGTTTTGCATCTTTTCTTTCACTGGTAGTGTCAGATTGCCTTTCCATCAGACTATAACAGTGAGGATTTGGAGTCTGTCCTGCACAGATAGCCAGTCTTCGTTAAGGCTGGCCACCGTGACCCGTGACCGAAATATGGTCTGGAGCACAGTATTATTTTTAGGAATTTTCAAAGTAAGACTGAATAAGTATTTTTAATATCAGACGGGATTTTAGTCAAACGTTGGTATTATACTTTAAAGTTGGTTTGACAAATATGAATATATCGCACATACAGGAAACAAACTGTGAACATTTATGATAACATTTCCTATTTGACACAGCCTCGGGCGGCGGCGGCGCGTCGATGATTACGTTGGTAATTCAATGTGGTGTGGCGCGGTGTCATAGCTGCGGGCGTACCTATAAATCGCATTAACTCCCCAGTGACAGATTACCGGAAAATTACACTTTGAAGCAATAAACTAAGACGAAATTATTATTTGGTAGTTTGCTTGGATAACGTATGGCAAATATGATATTTGATAGTACTTGCAAAAGTTTCAAATTGTTTGTGCACTCAAATACTTACGGCAAACCAACATTTGGACGATGACTCAGCATTTTGATGCCAAATTTTAGTTATTTTTTAATATTCTGCGGGTGAAAAATAATACGTTTAAAAGATAAAGTTAAAGTTACAGATTATATATATATATATATATATATATATATATATATATATATATATATATATATATATATATCCTACAGCTGGGCACAAGCCTCCCCTAATTTCTGAGAAGGTTTTAGGACAAGGAATTGTTTGTCTTTGAAAATAATTTTTTCTTGTTTATCAGACATACAAGCTCACAATTTTTTCCTTCACCGCCGTCACGTGGTAAATCATCAATTAACATTTTTTTTGACAATTAGTGCCGGTGGCGATCAAACAAGGGTTACTCGGGTACTGTAAAATTTACAGCGAGCGCTTCGCCAATTTTTAATAGCCACAAATTTACTAATATATTCGCCCTCAAAAATACACTGCCGCTTATGAGACTTCGATGTAGAGAGACTGTATTGTGGTCTGGATGGTATAAAGAGCTAGTGTTATTAAGGGTTGTAATGCATTCCATATTCTTGTTTAGAAGTGTCAACCTTAAGCTGTAGCATTCTTTGATTGAAATTCGTTGTTCGTCCATGTGCTGTATTAGCCCGTTACCATGAGGTGAACCGTTAGTTCGTTTATTATTTCGATTGTATTTTAAAAAGAGGATTTTTTCAGGATTTTTTTTTTATTTTAGTGTCTTAAAATCCGTTCTAAGTGAGCGTCTACATTAAGAAATAAGTAACTATAATAAATTTTAAGTCAATCGTGTGTATCGTTTTAGATATCTCGTGAAGAGTCAGTCAGTCAATCATATACGAATACAATCATCACCCATGCTATATTAGGCCTTTCCGAAAGGAAATTTAAAAATTACATTAAAAGTACTTCTGATGCTTAACTTACTATATTTTTAATGACGAGGGAGCGTGGAATGGTGTAACAACAGTAAAATAATTTATTATGTTAATATGTAAAATTGTAACGTACCCATTTGATAATAGGTTAATTATAAAAAAGTATTTGTAAATATAATATTAAGCTACATTGAAAGTTCTGTAACAGAGGATTGTTAGCGGTCCTATGGGAAACTACAAGTGTGTTCAGTAAACTCCTGTGTGTGTGTGATAAATCTTAGCGTGCTGTTAGCTTGGTTATGTTATACTCGCTTATGGTCTCTCTTTGGGACAGCGTCGTGTAACGGGTCGTCCACTTCTCGTTCCTGTGGTCATAATTGTGAACAGGTGCTGCTTGTGGGGGCTGGTCTGCTCGTGTTCGCTATATTCTAATAAGTTATAAATTTTAATAGTAATTTTTGCGTACATCATAGAGCATAATACAATTACAGATTCATCTATTATCTTATTCCATTATGTATATTTTATCTGTATATTTTCTTTATACATGGTAGAGCCATGCTGCAGCTATATTAGTAGTATAGCTGTAGCACGAATGGGTCGGTCCGACCGGGGAAGGACCATGCTCTTACAGAATACCACCGTAAAATAGCAGCTTAACACTGCTGTGTTTCGTTTGGTGAGTGTAGAGAACAGGAGACCCCTTTCACTGGAAACGAGGCATTCCATCTTAGTCCTCATGGGTAGCAACGCATCGGCATTTTGATTATTTAATAAGGATAGATACAGATATCTCTGGGTCACAGCAACCACTTACCATCTGGTGGAGTGTGTGCTCGTTTGTCACCCTATCCTATAAAAACAATACTATGGTATGTGATATTAATTTATAAAAATGACCAAAAGGAGGATACCTGTGAAGTTTCTTGCGCCGTTTCTTCTCTAGTCAGAGGAACCGATTCGACTATTCGATATTCGATAATTCGCTATTCGACAAACGAAATTTTATTTTCTTACATTAAAAAAGTAAATATATTCCATTTTACACGTTAAATATTTCGTTCTACTCCAAAAAGTTGTACAAGATCTGCTTTTTGAAGTGTTCTTATAATAAGAATACTGTATTATGTAATTTCTATCAGGCTAACACGACTTGTTAAATTTACTTCAACCGGAATATTGCAATTTAATACGATTTCAAGATGTTACGCCGCCACGTAGCACGACGTATCTCAAATGAAATTATTCCGGCACTGGCTTCTTCCCCTACAAATTTTGCTTAGGTGCGAAATTAATGTATTTCAATAATTTTCCGGTACAACATGAAACGCCACAAAAATAACGTAAGAATTATAAATAATATTAAGTTAATTGTTTTAATAAATTTAAGTGACAATCGACAGTGCACCGGACAGTAAATAGCCACTGCAGCCCGACACATACACATGCAAACGAAATAGGATACAGATGCGTCGTCGGCTGCGAGGAATAAGATGGAATGCCTCACGGCCTACAATTATACTGGATATATATAAATGCCGTTCAATTCGGAACACAGTAGTGCCTGCACTGCTGTTTTTCGGCCTGAATGACAGTCTGAAGACAGGTACTACAGGTACTTTGTCGACAGGAATAGGTAAGAGATTGTTAACTACCCCGACGGACTACTAGTTAAATAATTTAATATTAAAATTTTGTACAACCGACTTCAATATAAATTATTAAGAATTACACAAAAACTATTGGCCAGACCTTGATCAAATTTATATGAAACCACATGTAAAGCACCAGCTTTACACATTAAAAAAAACATACACTCGAATTGAGTACTGGCTCCTTTTTGAAGTCGGTAGAAAAAAGGCCGAGGAAAAGCAGTTGAAACTTGACAGGCTGAACTAATTCTCTGCTGGGGCTGGGAAGTCAGAGGCTTCCGCACACGTTTTTCTGACCCTATGTCTTTGCAATTGGAACCGGGTGGTACGGTGCGCAAATCGTATAAAAAGGTCTGCCTTAGGTTTTAACGCATCTTTCCTGAAGAGGAAGAGATAGTGAGAAGAGTTTCCACTCCTAAACAGTGGCCGCGGATATATGCGAAAGCGTGGCCCTACAGATATGTTGTGAAGGTGGGATACCTTGGAGGTTTACTCAAGTTGAATCCAAAAGGATCAATAATTTCCCTCGCGAGACGGCTTATCTACTTCCTTTCCTGAGGACTGGTGCTGTTGGGGCTACGGATGTGTAGGAAAGCATTCATCAAGTCTTGCCCATATCTCCGAATTGGAATACCATGGTTTTTTAGCCGGTGCGATTCCCACTTAATTCCTCTTATTTGTCTCCGCGAAGCGGAAAGGCTTAGTCAAATTTCTTATGTAAAAAAGGCATTTGTCAATTCAAAAAAGGGATTACTTGTGTTGTATTTTGTATTACTGGTGATGGAATGTATATTATGATGATGATGATAAATAACACGTTGTTCATTATTTTTCGAAAAAAAAAAGATATTAAGTGCAATGAAAATACTTTATCTTGTAACGAATTTTATACTGCGAACCGTATTACTTAAATACCGCTCCAACATTTTCTCACTAGGCGTTCATAAATTTTAAGTCCTGTCCTGGATAATGGGAAAACCTTGCAAAACTAGTTTCCTCGCCGAAGTTAAAAGTTGGCGAAAAGTGCAATGTGGATCGGAAGTTACTGGCGTACTTACTCGTTATCAATAGCTTAAGCTGCGTTGGTATACGAGTATCACATTCGTTTCTCGTGTTACCCAACTTCAAGAAAAGTATGTTCTCAATGTAAATGTATGTTGTTTGTATGTACGTTACGTGATATCTTCGTAAATTGTGAACCATTTTTGATGATATTATTACCACATATTTATCTACTCGCTTTCGTGTATGTAAAACTAACTTTCCGATGAGATGACAATGAAAAAGGAGATGGAGAACTGTGGACCCAAATTTTTCGAGCTGAGATATTTTCTAAAAAATTTGTTATATTTTTTATCTTAGAATTTGAAAAATCACCTCAATTTTCAATCTGGAAGCGGAAAAACATGAGAAAGATTGTTTTCTTGAGCTTATCGATTTTGAGTCATCAATTACACAATTACAAAAAATAAAATATTTTCACTATGTAATTAACACAAAGTAATGCACTATATATATTCCTTTAGTGCACATAGTTACAGTCATATTAATAAATAAAATAACAAGAAGTTGCTGAAAAATCAATATTACGATTATCGATTGCATATAATTAATATCGATTAAAATTTGTCTTATATTTTTAGTCTATGCCACTGGTATTATAGCTAACTGACATTGACACTAGACGGTTTCTGATTGCTACTGCTCTTGCTTGGTCGCTTGCTCTGCTCACTTGTTTCGTATTTTCAGATGTGCATATTTAGAGTGCTTTCCTGATTATATTTCATTTTCAACGACCCCTGCTTTCTTACAGATTCTGACCCTGCCTACTTTGACTTGGAATTGTTATTTTTGGATTATACCGCGGGCTTGTGGATTGGATGTTTTTGAAAACATTGATTGCTGTGTGAATTTTGGGATAGCAACTAGTCACTTCTTTCAGTTGTTTCCTGAAATAAATAGGTTATATTTCAAGTGTAGTCTCATAAGTATATGTAATCTTAGAAATAAAGTTCTACTTCTAAAAGTGGCAAAATAGAGGGCGAATTTTATTATGAACTCTATAACTCAAAATGGTAAAAAAATACTTTACATAAAAAATAAAAGCCGACTTCAAAGAACTAACGAGAATAAAAAATACACTACGCTTTAGCAGTCAATTAAGAATCTAAAGAGATTTGAAAGAGATTTCAGAAATAATTATCTTTACTACAAATAGCAGCCGTGTGGTTGCGGTGTAGTAAAGTCCATCACCGCAATTCGTCGCGTGGATGCCGAGAGGGGCGACTATGGAAAATGCCAGAAAAATATTTTAGCTTCCGATAGATGGCGGTAAAATGACATTTACATCATACGTAAAATATTCAGAACTGCAACGGCAGCAGCGTCAACGGTGATGCGACGGCTAACACAAATCCTCTCTACAGCCAAAAAGCCCATGTCCAGCAATAGCCTGTACCGAATAATGATGGGGAAGAAAACCTGCACAACGCCACAAAAGTAGTTAATATAGTTGAAATTACTAGAAAAAGATCACGTGTGTGCAAAATTTCGCTCTGTGTTGAGTAAGTTTTGTTTTAAAATTTAAGCTGCCGTATAAAAAACTTAGATTACTTTATATGGCTTTAAAATTTTCTGTTACATATTAGTTACTGACTTAGCGCTTATGGAAGAACTTATATAACCTACGTACTGGAAATTTACAAATTACAATGCAAAATGCTTCGATGGTTAGTACCTAAGCACATTGAAAATAGCTGTATAGATAATGACCACGGTCTTTTTAAATATTGTAGTCATAAATGTTTTCGACAAAGTTAAATTTAACATATTGATTGAAGTATATAATTCAGAATACCTAGTTTCTAGAAAAAGATCAGTAAATCTACGAAATATAATTTATAAATCCAACATAAATGTACTGACGAAAACAAATAGTTATTAATTTAATTATTTTATATATTATTTTAATTATTAATTATTAAGTTAATAGGAAGAATGTTGGTCAACATTGCACCTACTTTTATTAATGAATTCCCACTACAATTACAAAAAATATACGGTAAATCAAAACTATTTAAAAGTAAAGTTAAATCATATTATTTGTTTAATCAACCATATATATTGTAGTATTTCTTATTAGACTGCTTAAATTAACATTAATACATCGTTTTTTTTCTATAAGACGACTCTCTAGCATAGATAAACCCCCTAGAGGTTTGCATGCTAGTATTGTACTAAAATTTAAAATAAACGTGCTTAAGAAAAATTAAAACAAAATGGAGCCGTAATAACTTACAGCAGAATAAATTTAAAAGAAGTAACATACTATATGTAAATATCCAGTTTTAGTAAGTCCAGTGGAAGCCCAGTGAAGCAATGTAGGGGACATAATTCGTGTCTATAAAAGTTATTTTCGAAATGTATCTTATTTTACTGAGAGTAAACATATTTATAAATAAAGTTACTATTGCCAATCCGCCTGCTACGTAGCGCGAGTTAATTTTAATTTAACTCGCACAATTTTCTCTTGTTGTTGATTACTTGACTGCAAACGACAATGCGGATGAATTTTTGCGCACGATTTTAAGAAGTTTTAATTAATTAATATTCAGTTCATCTCTCCAGAATTATATTAAAGTACTACCGACCCGGCCCGGCTTTGCCTGCGTGGAATTTATTAATGTGCCGTCACTTATGTTTTTTAAAGTAGATAGATCATACGTGGTAGAGCCATGCTACAGCTACATTAATAGTATAGTTGTAGCACGAATGTTTCGGCTTGACCGGGGAAAGACGACGTTTTTACAGAATACCGGTGTAAAATAGCAGCCTAACTAACTAACTTATAAACAAATATAATTCAAACCTCAATATACTTCTAATGAAAATAATAATAAACAAATTAAAGGTAAAAAGGGTTTTAAAAAATTATACCGTATTATTAAATAAATTCAATAAATAAATAAATTATTATTTCATACTAAGGAAAGTTTTGTTACTTCTTCTTCATCATCATGAGCCCGTAGGAGTCCACTGCTGCACATGGGCATCTCCTGTTGCAGGGAGGATTTGTCTTAATCGTCACGCATGATAGTTGGATTACCAATCTCAGTTCCAGACTTCTCGCACCTTGACGTTACTGCCCGTCGCCAGTTTGGGTGTTTTAGGTTTGACATGAACAATATGGATGGATATCAGGAGATGGCCAGAAGCGTTTTCCTAATAACAACTAAAAATTAAAAAAAAACTATGTCAACTATGGCAAATATCCCCCTATGAGGCAATATATGAGGGAGGCCTTTGTTCAGCACGGGACTTCAGTGCCTATTGTTGACAACCGAAGTTATTTATTTTTAGTTGTTCTTAGGAAGACACTGCTGCCCATCTCCTGATTTGTTTATTTCTGTCGCATCTTATGATTCCCACAGGATGAGATGGGTAGTGGATATTCTTACAGCGCCACTACTCGGTATGTTTTTACGCAAAAATATTTTAAATACTGGGAATAATAAATACAAAACAAAGTTTATACTTTACAAACAAAATTTGTAAAAATTATGTCAAAATTTAAAAATATCTTAATAACGCTTTTACGATTTCTACGCATCGTGTTTTTCCATTTATTTCCTCATTCAGAACATGAGTGTTCTATTTAAAGAGATAAAGATAAAATCTATAAAAATATTACACGACAGACGATTTTGTTCAGGTCTCGTGTTATTTATAGAAGGACCGTTCACCTTTCGCTTGATCATATATCTGGCCTAGTTTGTTTATAAATAATTCAACTACATTATAATCGTTATTATTTAATAGCACAGGGTTCAGTATATTTCTTTAAAATGTTTTTATTGAAGTCAAAATCAAGTTAAATATTTGACTAGTTATTACATATTCGTTATAATGTCACATCATGTTCATCTAAATAAGCTAACAAATAGCAAATTGGCCTTGATGATAATAAGGATTTACATATGTATATTGATGATAATAATGATGTGGTCCTTGCCACTTGACCACTAACGATAACAGAAACAAAAACTTTTTTAATTCAATATAAATTATAAATAATACTTATTGAAAGTCACTCTTTTGTTTATTACCACTGGTTCGATAAAAACCTCTACCCTGGGAAGAGCCAGCAAGAAACCTAGCGGGACTTTTTTTTTAAAATAACAACGCACAATCATGTACATAATGTTACACAATTAACAACAGAAAACAAATTAGAAATAGCTTGGTAGCGATCACCTCATTCTCAGGGATTATTATCATCCAAAGAAATCCTTAATAAAAAAAAAAGTTTTTAAACTTTGAGCAGGTCAAATTTTGTATATTTTCTGGGATATTGTTGTAAAAGCGTATACCTAAATCGCCCCAAAAATGAATTACTGACTCGGTGGAATCGAGGAACTGGTACTACCAGCTTGTGTCTGTTCCTAGTATTTACTTAATAAAAATGTAACCAACGTTGGATTACAAACCTAACAGTAAGGAGCGTTGCAGTCCGAAGTGTATACGTTATGTTAGGTTTTTTTAGGTCAGAAGAAGCATGTTCATACTTTTACGAGATTAATGTTAGAGTTCCAGTCCTTTAATATGCGTACCGCGAAATTAGAAAGTGCGTCGAAAAACGACAACAAAAAATGAAAAGGTCTTCCCAAGCTTCTTTTCGACCGTTGGTAGAATAACTAAAACATGCAGCTCCTGCGCATACTCTCCGCGATGGATATATAACCTTGAGACCGATGAAGCTGTAAAAGTCAAAAAGGCTAACAGCATTAACATCATCAGAAACCAGAGGACTTTATAGAGACTGAAAAATGTAAATGATCACAGCTCCAGAGTTTTGCTCCAACAAGAGAAATATCTGTTAACAGCAAATATATAACATAATGGATCTCTGAATTGAATCCCGCTTACAAAAAAATTAAGTCCACCTACGAAAGTCAGTACGAAAAGTCAGTATAATTATAACTTGACACCGCACCAGTAGCCTTATATTTTGATGTTGTGGGTAGATATTCGTACGTTGCAGTAAAGCTTTAAACCATCAGTTGACTTGCTAGCTCGCTCATCACTTTATTTTATAAAAAATAAATTGGTTTAAAAGTATAAAATTGGCCGTGTAATGGCGGTTTTAGAATATCCACTTACCCATATTGTCTCGTGGGTGTCATATGAGGCGAAAGAAGGAAAAAAACCTACGGTCAAACCACATGATAAGCGTGGCAACTATAACAAATGGATATTTGTCTAACTATTTACAGCAGTGAACTTTTGAGAAAATGTAGCGGTAATGGTATTTTGTAGTATCCTAAGCCAGTGTTTGACTACCATCCAAGCGCACTAACTTAACAAAAGCCTTTTTAACATGATGGAATCACGGATGCTGGCAATTTATTCCAATCCTTTGATGTACGCATGTCAAAGATGAAGCAAATCGTTTGGTTCGAATGAAAAAATAGTAAAAGATTTCTAATATTTTTATAGGCAAAAATAACTACAAAACATTTTGCCTATTTTCATAATATAACAATAAAGTTAAAGTTACAGCCTTAATACGTCCCACTGCTGGGCACAGGCCTTCTCAAATTTCTGAAAGGGTTTTAGGGCAAGGAAATGTTCGCCACGCTGCCCCAATGTGTGTTGGTGAACTTCACATGTCTTCGAAATATTCTTTTTTTCTTATTTCTCAGCCATGCAGGTTTTCCCACGATGTTTTCCTTCATATCCGCGTACGTGGTAAATCAGCACTTGAAATTGCAATAAACAATTTCATTGGTGCTGGCGGGAATCGAACTCGGGTTGCTCGCGTACTGTGAAACTTACAGCGAGCGCTAACCATCTCAGCTACCACGACTTTATATAACCATCATGGTAATAATTTACTTGCAACATTATAGTAATAACAGTTACACTAAATTTAAACGGTACAACTGTAACCCCTACATTGGACAATCATTTGCGTTCTAATGACCTGGTGACAAGAGTAATAAAATTAACAATTATAGGTACAAGGGCGATAACAATAGACGTTTACAAGAGGCATATAATACAAACAAAGTTGAAAATGAAATATTTAAAAAATGTTTGTTATTACTGACGAATATTTTGTAATAATACCACTCGATTAGGTTGTATAGTTGAATAATTATGCCGTTAGAAGTAAAGACATACTAATTTCTACGGATTATATCACGTTTAATTTTAACTTTTTTAATTCCCGACGTTTCGGGAGCTTAACAGCACCCATGGTCACGGGGGGGGGGGACTGAGGTGTTTGACTTACCAATGTCATTGTTAGCCCGGCTACCTTCAGTTTTTTAATATTAATTTTTGGTTCGATTTACACAGAATGAGCATACAGTATCTTGAAGTCTAGCAGTGGTATACTTGGGTTTGCTGCTGTACTGCCCTATGTCAGAAAGTTCTTGACTACTGCCCTTATACAACTGCAACAATAGAGGAATTGCAGAAGCGTTATCGGTCTTTGTTATATAAAATAATATAATGTTATAAAAAATTGATAAAAGGAGTTGCAAAACTGTGTTTAATGTTTTAGTAAAAGTTACAGCCTATATAAGTCAGACTGTTAGGAATAGACTTCTTCTCATTTCTGAGAGGGTACAATTAATAATTTAATTCATTTTTTAAATTGATGAAATTTAATAGTATAATTAAATCAATATGAAAATATGGCATCATAAGGTGGACTTAAGTTTAAGTATTATATTTTAAATATCACAAATTCTCGGGGGAGCCTGATCCCTAGAGAACGCGTCCCCAGGTGGCGGATGGGGGAAAGCTCGCTGGACGCTTCGTTAGGGGTGTTTAGAGGGTTGGGGTGAAATAACATAGCCCCCGCGGACCAACAGGCTGGAGATGGACACTCCGTATCAAACCCCTGCAGAGAGCTTCTTCGAAATACTTGAAGGTGAGGTCTATGCAGTGCTGAGCGTTTAGGCTGGAATGCTCAGTAGGGAAGGTGGCGGAAGAACCCATGAAAGGGTCAACGGCAGCGCCCACACCTTGCAAGTAAGGTACAGTCTTGGCGTCAGGTGACAACCGGCCGTAAAACTACAGTCAAACACTCTTCTCCTCGTTAACATGAAAAAAGGTAATATAAAGAAAGTGAATACAGCTAGGGCGTACCCCAGAAGCGACGTGAATGAGAGAAATGCGAAGTATGCGGATAATGAAGAATATGCTAGGGCGTTCCCCGTAAGCGACGAATATGACAAGAACGAAAAGTCGCATATTTTAATACAATCTTAAATAAGATTAGCTACGTGGAATTTGGGTACACTAACAGGAAGGGGTCAAGAGCTGGTGAAAGTATTACAGGCACGAAAAATTAACATATGCTGCCTACAAGAGACCAAGTGGAAGGGGTCGTAGTCACGAGATCTGGGACTCGGATACCAGCTCTTGTACTGTGGCAAAACTAGCATGCGTAACGGAGTTGCCATCGTCTTGGATGAAAACCTCAAACAACGTATTATTAACATAGATAGAAGGAACGATCGACTTATGGCAGTGAAATTGGCTATGGATAACCAACCCCCCTTGAACATAATCTCGGCATACGCACCACAGACCGGGTGTGGCGAAAGTGAGAAAGAAGCTTTCTGGGACGAGTTTGATGACTTACTAATCTCAATGGCACCCGAGGAACTAAAATATATTGGAGGAGACCTGAACGGCCATGTTGGAGCCAGTAACACGACGTACAAAGAGATACAAGGAAAGTTTGGTTATGGCACACTTAACGAATATGGAGAACAAATACTGGAATTTTGCGCGTGACATCACCTGGCAGTAGTTAATACCTTCTTTACTAAAAAGTCGGAACACCTAGTC
This sequence comes from Parnassius glacialis, assembly GCA_033319125.1. Classification (NCBI taxonomy): domain Eukaryota; kingdom Metazoa; phylum Arthropoda; class Insecta; order Lepidoptera; family Papilionidae; genus Parnassius; species Parnassius glacialis. The sequence continues at coordinate 35,930,011 of JAVANC010000009.1, read as the reverse complement.
ACATATAAAAGCGGGAACAAGCAATCTCAAATTGACTATATCCTCACAAACAGAGATTTACTAAGAACTTTCAGAGACTGCAAGGTAATACCGGGCGAATCTTTGACCTCACAGCACAGAATTTTGGTCGGCTGTATATCGCTAATCAAGCCTATAAAATACACCACGGTCAAAATCCCCAAAATAAAGTGGCACCTGTTAAACACAGAAAAAGGAGACAAATTATTAGAGGAGATACGGGACATACTAATTGAAGATATGAAAAATGGCCCTAACATTTCTGCGGAGAATACGTGGTCTAAATTTGAAAAACTGTGCAGGAATTCAGCTGAGAAAAACTTAGGAATATCGAGAGGAAAGCTGCATAATAACAAAGATCCTTCATGGTGGAATAAAGAAGTAAAAGGCGCATTAAAGAACAAGAAAGAGTGCTTCAAACAATGGCAGAGCTCAGGTTTAGACGACGACCGCATACTATATAAAACCGCTAAAAAGCTGGCGAAGTGTAAAGTGGCGAAACAAAGAAATGACTCCAGGGAAAAATTCTACAAACGCCTTGAAAATGCAAACAATGATAGAGATATATTTAAGCTCGCCAAACAACGCCATAAAAACGGTCTGGATATTAAAATTAATAAATACATTAAAAACGAAAAAGGCCATTTACTAACAGAAGATAACAAAATTAATGAGCGATGGTGCCAATATTACCAAAAACTACTGAACGAAGAATTCCCGAGTCAACCATTGAATACAACCCCTAGCGTAGCTGGGCCATTGAACAAAATAGGTGAAGAGGAGGTCAAAAGAGCTCTGAAAAAGATAAAAAACCACAAAGCAGTTGGACCGGATAGTATACCCGCTGATCTGTGGAAGCTGCTGGGGCCTATTGCTGTACAGTGGCTAACGAAGCTCTTTAATCAAATCTTAACCTCCATGAAGATCCCAAAGTCCTGGCGTCATAGCTATCTGGTACCTATCTACAAGAACAAAGGAGATGTCAGTGACTGCGGCAATTATAGGGGTATCAAACTTACTTCCCATACTTTGAAATTATGGGAGCACATACTCAACAATCGACTTTGTCAGTTGGTGTCCATATCTGATAATCAGTGTGGTTTCGCGCCAGGAAGATTAACGACTGATGCAATCCAAGCCATAAGGATTCTGATGGAAAAACACCGAACCAACAGAGAAGACCTCCACCTAGTGTTCATAGACTTGGAAAAGGCTTTCGACAGAATACCACGTAAATTAGTTTGGAAAGCTATGAGAGCACAACAAATACCAGAACTCTATATTCACCTGGTGCATGATATGTATCAAAACATAAGCACACAGGTGAGAAGCCTAGCAGGACTTAGCGACCCGTTCCAAGTTAAGGTCGGAGTGCATCAGGGATCGGCACTAAGCCCATTCCTATTTAACCTATCTCTGGATTATCTAACTAAAGACATCCAGTCCCCCCTCCCGTGGTGCATGCTATATGGGGACGATATTGTGCTCATCGACAAATGTGCGATTCAACTGCAAGCGACACTCAAGCAATGGAGACAGGCTCTCGAGAACAATGGCCTCCATATTAGCAGGAGCAAGACCGAGTTTCTGAGATGCAGTTTTAGTGAACAATATACGCCTAACATAAGTGTCTTCATCGACGGCCAGCCACTGCCCTGCGTCAATAAATTTAAATACCTCGGATCAGTGCTAACAGCGGATGTCAACATTGACGCAGACGTCACTCATAGAATTAATGCAGCTTGGCTAAGGTGGAGAACCCTATCAGGAATACTTTGCGATAGTAGGATGCCAATACAACTGAAAGGCAAGATTTACAAAACTGCTGTAAGACCTGCCATGTTATATGGTGCCGAATGCTAGGCGGCCAAGAAGATTCACGAAAAGAAGATGCACACGAATGAAATGAAAATGCTACGATGGTCAGCAGGCGCAACGAGACTTGATAAAGTGCGCAATGAGTACATCAGAGGTTCTTTTAAAGTTGCGCCCATTGTAGATAAGATGGTCGAGAGTCGTATGCGATGGTATGGGCATGTAATGAGACGGGAAGAAGAACACCCAGTGAGGAAGGCCTTGGCAATTCCAGAGAAAAAGAAAGGCAGGGGACGCCCGTTAGCCACGTGGTGGACAACCGTATCCAAGGATCTGGAACGAGCACAGCTTGAAATACAGACAACCCATGATAGGAAATCTTGGCGCATAAAAACGAGGAGAGCCGACCCCAAATAAAGGGACAAGGCAAGGAAGAAGAAGAAGAGATTTTAAATATCACAAAGATAAACAACAATATTTAGATTATGTTATGCCCAATAGATCTTTATGTTATTATGAATTTTGCTTTATAGTCGAGTTCTAAACAAAGCCTATTCCGCATTTAAATTTACAAAACTGCGGCTATTACCATAAAAGTTTTTTCACATCGGACAAAACCTTATTAATTGTTCAAACTTGGAAACTAACTTTGGCAATAAAGAGAAAATAAACTTCACGAGTCCACTCAAAATATTTTGAGTTACTTCAAGGTAAAAAAAATATACTTCGTGTACCCCCTCATGATTACTATGCCCATCTATTTTTAATGTAAATGCTATAAAAAATGACCAATAATTATTTTTAAGTAAAATTTATTCAATGAATTCTTTCTAAAAAACAAAAATCGTTCACTAGTTTTTAGATATGTTTCCACTCCTCAGACATTAACATTGTACAAGAATTGGGCGTAAATGACCATCCTTTTGAACATCAGTTCGCTGGCAACGTAATAAAGACCCATTTGTTACATATGTGATACCCATTTTCGTATGTTTCTTATGTATGATAGCCAGTATTTCTTGTTCCATATTAACTTCTGGAAAGTCAGAGATCCCATTAAATAGAAGAATCTTCTATTTAATTGGATATCTGATATATATTTAATTTTTTCATAAGTTAATTACTTGCTCATTATTTTATATTGATTGTGAAGTTGTGGTGTAAAATACGAGTATCCACATAACGTTAATTATGTTCAAAACATTAAAAAGATAATACTTTATTTTTATTTGCCAAGTGTAGCCACTATTGATAAAATATCCCCTCTGAGGTGCAATTTATGTGCGAGGCCAATGTTTCTGTAAAGGTAACGGTTATTTTATTAAAATATGAAAAAAGTGGTATTGACACCATGTTTTACAGCCTAACATAATTATAATTATCAGAAAAGCGGTTTAGTCGTATTAATTGGACGTAAAATTATACGAAATGCGGTTTATGTACTTTTTACACATGAAGGTAATCTATATCTTTTCATAAATTACTCGTTGAGATCTTTCATTCAATACTAAACACGATATTTTTATCATCATTGAATTTTTTGGTAGCATTAAAGGGCCGCATTAAGCCGCCATGTTGATTTAATATAACGTCATATAGCCTTTGACCTGTGGAAAATCATGGTTTTTCAAATATTTTTACGGATAAAATATGTTTTATCTACATCACAACATTCAATACGTACCACAATATACTCATGAAAGATACAGCTGGAAATTTTGCCTTACGTATAATAAACCTATGGTAAATTTTCAATTTATTTTCTATCTCTAGCTTTATCGAGCCATTCTCAGGCCGTTGGCTGCATGACAACTCGAGCGATATGCAAATAAATAAGGTTCATACGAGTTCCCTTAAGGTTTTATTCTGATCAAAGATGCTTTGAAAGTCGAGTAATAAACTGTTTATTAAACACACAAATAACCCTTAAGAGGCTAAAATAATATTATTAACCTCTCTCGTGCCATCATTATGATAAATATTTACGTTAGATTAGGCATAGAAACGTTGCAAATATGCTTATATCAATAATCATTTATTTTCTTTACATGCACATCATAGACTTTTAAACTGCCTCGTTAGTAGTGGTCGTAAATTCGACTGTTGACATGTGCTCTCACGTTCTAAACCCAGGTCGGGTTAAAAAAATCCGTAATTTATTATTTTCCTGTCAATAAATTCTCAGTAGCAACATGGAGTCAGGGTGTTTGTGGCGTTTCACCATCGTGCCTCGGAAAACGCTTAAAGCCGTTGGTCTCTAATCTTTCTCCGGTCGTGTTTGATTGCCATCGCATCGTACTGTTTATATTATTGCGGAAGTTACTAGTTTAGTCGGATTTGTAGCATGCCTATATATCAGTGAATATTTTAAATAGTACTTCAATTATGCAGCACCTACTGTTATGTTCCAATTATAATTGAGTCGGCGCCAAACAAGCAAATTAAATAATTACGAGTGTGTAAAGCGTGATGCGCGGTATTGTTAATTTGATTTGGTTATTTCTTTAAATTTAAGGTAATTTACTGGTCTTTGTTCATTGATTGTTTAGCGCTGACTCAAAATTACTTAGGTATACTTTCATTAGTTTTAGAACTTAGTTATTAAGGTTAATTAAAAACTCAAAATAATTACGAAAATATATACTTAGGTATACTTAAATTAGTTTAAGAACTTAGTTATTAAGGTTAAATAAAAAGGTTTATTATTTTTTGCTTTTTAGTTTTTTCGGCGATTTAATTTTTTTGTTAAAAAGTTTTTATTTTATAATTTTTTGTGGCTATAATCTACTAATTACTACATGCTTAATTTTTGAATACTTTCAAATTAGTTACCTACCTTTCTATATCTATTAACTGTTGCATAATCCTACTTTTACTATAATTTGTTGTAGAATATAAATACTCTTTAAAAAAAACAGACTTTGTATACCACCATGGGTAGGCCTCCAAAAATGCTGCTCGAATGAGAAAGAGATATTTAGAATAATGTAATAATGAGAAAAAAAAGGTGGGAAGCAAATAGAAAGAGAATTAGATTAACACGTTTACAGGAGAGTTTAGATCATCGCGAGGAAAGACTGTAAGCATAAGAAGCAGACTAAAAGATAGCTATGGTTGTGTGAAGTGGTAGCAACTTTTCAAAGTAAGAAGGGTTATGGCGACTCTGAGCGCAGGGTGTTGCCGATAATTTTATGCTGAGCCGTCACGGTTCACAAATTACAAGGTACGACCCTTAATAAAGCTGTAATCGACCTCGGAAAGAAAGTGTTTGCCAAAGGGCAAACACTGTATATGTGGCACAGGTATATGTGGCACTGAGTAGAGTACAAGAACTTGAGGGTATTGCTTTATCTAATCTAGAGCCAAATAAGGTATTACACAAACCTCAGGATGAACGAGCTTTAGCAGAAATGCAGAGACTGAGATGACCTGACTGAGTGTAGACCACACATAAGAAACTGACAGGTCTAAAGCTCATTCATCGTGAGGTTTTTTTGTAATGTAATGTAATGTAATTATTATGTAATGTAGTAATACACAACTTAGCATTAGCATATGTGAGTAAACAATAAATCACCCCTATTTTACCACCCTTAGGGTAGACGTTTTGTTTTCAAATTTATATGGGACCAATTTCGGGGTATACCCTATCTAATAAAAAAAAATTATCAAAATCGGTCCACTATGTAAAAAGTTATGCGTGGTCTAACATAAAAAAAATATACACGTCGACTTGAGAACCTCCGTTTTTTCGTCGGTTAAAAAATGTTTTGTACGACAAATATTTTGTAGTAATACCACTCGATTAGGTTGTATAGTTGAACAATTATGCCATTAGATGTAAAGAAATTCTGGCAGTCGAACAAAGTACATATATTAACGAAGATGAAAAATAATGGCCTGTAGGTCTTTTTTATATAAGAGGGAGAAAACGAGCATACGAGGCCATGTAGTGGCGGTTAAGAATATCCACTACCCCATATCTTCCCGTAGGTGTCGTAAAAGACGACAAAGGGAAACAGGCAGGAGATAGGCAGCAGCATCTTTCTGATAACAGCAAAAGTACGATAAAAAAACTGCGGTTGCGAACCCGCTCGACAAGCGTGGCAACTAAGGCAAATACCCCTAACGATGAGAGCAAAAAAGAGACGGCCCCCAGTCCCCGGCGGCCCCTCTATTCCTGCCTACGGTGGTGACCATGGTAACGGCGGGGCAGGGGGTGCTAAGAATCTCCGGTGGAGATTCGGTTGCCACCTAAGACGACTCGACCTGGCAACATGCAACGCATGCACCCTGAGGACTGACGAGAAGATCGTGGAGCTAGAAGAAGAGAAAGAAAATTTACGCTGGAATATTATAGGATTATCCGAGGTGCAAAGAGAGGGAGAGGACACGGTTATCTTCGAATCCAGCAACTTGCTCTATCACCGGGAGGGCGACAATTTGTCCCAAGGAGGTGTCGGATTTATCGTCTACAAGTCTCTCGTTAACAACTTTGTAAAGATTGAGAGTGTGGTGACGAGGGTTGCGTACCTTATACTCAGAGTCACCAAACGATATTTGCTGAAGGTCATACAGGTTTAAGCTCCAACCTCAGCATATCCCGAAGATGAGGTGGAGGAAATATATGAGGATATCTCTAGAGCCATGCATTCCTGCCAAAACCCACTATACGGTGTTAATGCGAAACTTCTATGCAAAACTAGGCACAAGAGAGAACGGTGAGCTGATAGTTGAGAAATTTGGAATAGAGCAACGGAGGAAAGAGGGACTGTTTATGATGAACTCTTTCCTTCAGAAGCGGCCCCACAGGAAGTGGACCTGGTCGAGCCCCGAAGGTTATGAGATTGACTTCATTATGACGACCAGACGACAACTGTTCAGTGTCTATGTCAATGTATCCGTGATCACGAGGGTGAAAACTGATAGCGATGACCGAATGATTAGACGCGCACTGAACCTAAACGTTAAGTTGGAGAGGCCTCGTCTAATGAAGTCAACGCTCCGTACCCCTAGTGCTCTGTTCCAAAGTCCCGAAACCTTTCAGCTCGAGTTATATAACCGTTTTCAGTGCCTAGAAGACTGCAATGAAGTAGACGATATAAATGATAAGCTCGTGGAAACTGTCCATGCGGTCGGAGCTAAGTTCTGCAAGACCCGCCGCAGAAGAACTCAAAAACTTTTCGATCACATTTTTAATCTCATGGCTGTTAGGCGGGAGATGAAGGTACATTCTTTAACAGATTTGACAGCATACAGGCAACTAAACAGACAGATCTCCAAATGCATGTGGCGGGACTTACGCAACTTCAATACAGCTTGTATTGAAGAAGCGATCAAGCGGAACCAAGGCTCCAAAGTCTTTGCCAGAGATCTGTCTGCCAGAAAGAACCAATTGTCGAAGCTAAAGATCGAGTGTGGCAGCATCGTTTCCGGCACACCTGAGATTTTGAGTGAGATTGAGAGGTTCTATGGGCAGCTGTACACGTCATCGTTGGAGCAACATGCATGTGTGAGTAACGATCCAAGAGCAAGTCTTATCCGACACTATTCGAAGATATCCCGGAAGTCAGTCTGAGCAAGATTAGAACGTCTCTCTAGCACCTTAAAAGCGGCAAGTCCCCGGTGAGGATGGGATTACAGCGGTAGCTTTTGAAAGCGGGTGGAAAACCGGTCCTTTAGAAGCTCTTTAATTCCGTCCTCCATGTTGGCACTACTCCGGACGCGTGGAGTAGACGTGCGGTGGTATAATTCTTTAAGAAAGGCGACAACGCTCTCTTGAAGAAATACTGACCGATTTCCCTTCTGAGCCGCGTCTACGTGCTGTTTTCGAGAGTCATTACGAATCGTCTCCCACGCAGACTTGACGACTTCCGGCCTCCCGAACAAGCCGATTTCCAAAAAGGATAAAATCCAACATGTATGAATATGTACGAAAACTAAAAATTCCCATGGAAGAAGAAAGTTGGCCCACCTTGCACCTAATTTTATTAACGACTTCCCACTACAATACAAAAAATATACGGTAAATCAAAACTGTAAAGAGTAAGACTTAAATCATATTATTTGTTTATTCAACCATATATATTGTAGTTTTTTTTCTATAATACGAATTTCTAGCGTAGATAAACCCCTAGAGGGTTTAGATACTAGTATTGTACTGAAATGTAAAATAAACGTGCTTAAAAAATTAAAAAAAAATTAGAGCCGCAATAACTTAACAGCAGAATAAATTTAAAAGAAGTAACATACTATATGTAAATATCCAGTTTTAGTAAGTCCAGTGGAAGCCCAGTGTAGCAATGAAGGGGACATAATTCGTGTCTATAAAAGTTATCTTCGAAATGTATCTTATTTTACTGAGAGTAAACATATTTATAAAAAGCTACTGTTGCCCATCCGCCGGTTACGTACTTTGAATTAATTTTAATTTAACTCGCCCAATTTTCTCTTGTTGTTGCTAACTTGACTGCAAACGACAATGCGGATGAATTTTTGAGTACGAATTTAAGAAGTTTTAATTAATTAATATTCAGTTAATCTCTCCAGAATTATATTAAAGTACTACCGACCCGCCCCGGCTTTGCTTGAGGGGAATTTATTTATGTGCCGTCACTTATATTATTTAAAGTAGATAGATCATACGTGGTAGAGCCATGCCACAGCTACTATATTAATAGTATAGTTGTATTACGAATGGGGTCGGCTCGACCGGGAAAGACGGCGTTTCTACAGAAAACCAGTGTCAAATAGCAGTAATAATGCTGCTGTATTTCTTTTGGTGAGTGAAGAGAACTGGAGACCCTTTTTACAGGAAAAGAGCCATTCCATCTTTGTCCTCACGGATTACAACGCATCTGCATTTTATATCGCAACGAGGATAGATGTAGATGTCTATGGGCCGTATTACTATTTTTTTATTATATAAGCTCATTTGAAAATTCGGTCACTTAAATAATTTCACAAATTCATTACGAACCTACGTCAATTCATACTGAAAATTATATTTTTATATAAATAATGATACACAAATTATAAACAAATAAAATTCAAACCTAAATATACTTATGAAAATAATAATAATTTTTAATATATATATATATATATATATATATATATATATATATATTATATATATATATATATATATATATATATAATATTATATTAACACAAACACACACACACACATATATAAATATACATAGGCTGCACTAAAAAGTATCGGGAATGTACGTAGGCGGTCCCATAATGAATTGCCTAACTATGAACCAATGAAGGAAGTGAAACGAAACCAAATTATTTTTCAATATAATCACCATGAATACTAACACAACTTCTGACATCTGTGAATCAACATCTCTAAAACCTTTATAAAAATAATCACATTTTTTATCCTCAAAATGACTGAAGACGGCCGTCTGCAACTCTTCATCGCTTGAAAATTTTCTTCCTCTTAAGCCCCGCTTTAAATTTGGAAATAAATACTAGTCCGGACGGGGCCATGTCTGGACTGTAAGGTGGATGTTGAACTTCTGTGAACCCGCATTGACGAACTGCATCCTTCGAAACACCAGCGGTATGAACAGGGGCGTTGTCATGGAGCAACAGGACACCTTTAGACAGCTTGCCTCTTCGCTTTTCCTTTATCTTGTCTCGTAATTTATATATTAAGAAGCATAATATTCGCCCGTTCACGACTGTATTACGTTCTTTAAAATCCACCATCAAAATGCTCGAAAATCCCAAAATATTGGTGCACATCAGTTTTTTAGTCGATTGTTGCACCTTTGCCTTTCTAGGGGCTTTTCCACCCTTATAACGCCATTCCATTGACTCGCGCTTGCTTTGTGGATCATAATACAAGATCGTAGTTTCATCACCAGTCACTAACCGCTCGATCACAGTCTTTGGATTTTCGCCACAAAGATCCAAAAAACTCCGAAGGCGCAGCGCACTCTTTCCTGTCTCTGTACCGCTGAAAGAAGTTTCGGTACCCATCTTGCACTCACTTTTTTCATGTGAAGATGTTCATAGGATCGCGCGATGAACGGTACTCTTAGAGAGCCCAAGCCTTGCTGCAATTTCTCTTAACTTCAAACGGTGGTCACTCCAGAACCTCCTCTTTCGATAAGAGCAATCGTTTCAGGAGTGAGCACTTCCACAGGTCGACCGTCGTGGCCAAAAGTCTTCGACGGTTTCTCTCCCCGAGGCGAAACTCTTTCACCCAATTTTTCACTGTGCTATAGGAGGGGGCAGACTCCTTATACAAGCCATCCAATCTTTCTTTTATTTGGGCAGGGGATAAACCTTCTTTAAACAGAAACTTTATGACACTTCGATACTCAGTTTTCGACATCTTGAAAAAATACGCGACTCTCGTTATTCAAATGCCTGTTAAACTAAGACTAAGCATTTCATGTCGATGCATGTTTCTTATATTAAGTGCACGATAAACGTACTATTTAATGCAACACAACATGTAGCGAAATGTCGCGTTGAACTATATCAGCCAGTTCATTATGGGACCGCCTGGTAATATTTCCACTGTTCCTTTCATATTAAATCTTTTTATTGAAAACCTCCTTGGTTTTAAAAATCGAATACCATTTATTTATTTAAAAAAAGATTCTCGGCCTTGTCACAAGGTCTCGTCAAACTTGTTTAGTCGTTGAGAAAATGGAATTAACTCGAAAAAAAATTCAAGAGCGATGATTTATTATGACTTTCGAAGTGGTTTAACACAAAAACAGTGTGTTGACCGTATGATTACTGCATTTGGTGATGAAGCCTCATCAAAAAACCACAATTTATCGCTGGTTTGCTGAATTATCAACGTGGAAGTATCAAGCTCAGTGATGATCCCCCGTCAAGGTCGTCCAAAAACTGCAGTCAAGCCAAGAAAACGGTGATGCTGTGCGTAAGCTGATTGAAGAAGATCGACATGTGACATACCGCGAAATTCAGGTAACTTTAGACATTGGCATGAGTCAAATACAAATCATCTTGCATGAACAGTTAGGTGTAAAAAAGTTGTTTTCCCGATGGGTATCGCATTCGCTCTGTGAAGAGGAAAATGCTGCTCGTGTTACTTGGGTGCGTCAGAACTCTCAAAAGATTTCCACCGCCAGGATCCTCAAATGCTGAATACAACATCGTATCAGGTGACGATCCTGGATATACGCGTACAAATCTGAAACAAAAAACCACGATTTTGTCACGGATTTGGTTTTGATTTTGGATTGGATTAGATTTGATCACGAGGTTTGTGAGTTCAAAAATGAGTTAAAGCCAACAAAAATTTGTTCGTTCACGGAGTGTTGCAAAAAAAATGGTGGCCACGTTTGTCTCCAAAACCGGCCATGTTACAAACTATTCCTCTTTAGGGACAAAGAACGGTTAATGCAGAATGATATGCTAGCATTTGTTGTCACAG
>JAVANC010000009.1:35829032-35918642 GCA_033319125.1 Parnassius glacialis | reverse complement strand
GTCGAGTCTTTGCTGAACAAATTCTCGGATTAGGGGCGACTAAATCTCGTCCAGTTTAACCTCAGAAGACACAAGTTTGCGCGTTTACCGCTACAAAGAACCCCTTTGTCGTATCTCCTCAGTTTTAAGGCACTACCTTTGTTGCCTCAGCCAGTATCGGAATCCTCGACGTCAACTAATCGAGTGACGTGTAGTTTCGTGATTACTTGGAAAAGAAAGCCGAATTGGCCTCTTAAAAGCTTGTCGTGCTTAGAAGAGCAGGACAGTATTTGATGCCGGCATACCGCCTGCAGCTTTACAAGGCTCAAATTCGGCCTAACATGGAATACTGTTCTCATCTCTGGGCTGGGGGCTCCCCAGTGCCAGCTCCTTCCACTTGACTGCAGCTAGCGGATAGCGGCTCGAATCATTGACGACCAAGTCCTTCCCGATCGGCTCGATTCACTGGCGTTTCGAAGAGATGTTACATCCCTTTGCATTTTCTTTCAAATTTACCACGGTGAGTGCTCAGATGAATTGTTTGGGGTAACCCGACCGAGTCCTTTCCGATCGACTCGATTCACTGGCACTGCGAAGGGATAGTGCATGGCTTTGCATTTTCTTTCACTTTGATCACGAGGAGTGCTCAGAGGAATTGTTCGGGTTAATCCCTGCCGTCAAATTTCTCGAACGCACATCATGACAAATCTCCCGATACCATCAACACCATCTGGATAGTGGTGGTCCACCACTGTACGTTTCACAAGAAGTTTTCGGCGTCAGGATCAGAGATTTATAGATACAAGGTCTTTGCAGGTTTTTGACAAGGGTTTTATTTAATTCGCTTTGTTACTCTTGTGTTAAATTATAATTTAACCTTTCACGCATATGATGATAATATACACAACTTTCATAATAGCGATATTAACGACCAAAATCTATTACACTTTTGAAATGTATAAAATCGAGTAAATAGAAGAAGTAAAAGAACACGTATAAAGTCATACTTAAAAATGTCGCTTCGTTCTCATTCACTATGGAATAGATGAAGCCCACTCGTACATCATTTGAATTGTAAATGAGTCACAGTGATTGATTTTCTTTGAGTGAGAGCTGTTGATTAGAAATGTTGTTCAGTATTGTCAAATGGAAATATTTTCAAATAAATTAAATGAGTTGACAAAATAAAAAACTTTAATTTGAATCAAATAATTAAATTATACATTAGGAGGAAATTTATATTCAAGGAAATGTTTTATTTTTGAATTGCACTATGGTTACAACGTGGTATGGTTACAGGCTGGGAAATCAACCCAATAATAGATTTAACTAACAATTTGTTTATATTATACAAATAGAGTATTTCATATTTTATTCATTATTCAAATATCAAAAGTCTTAACACTAAATATTTTAAATCAACCAGAAACATATACAACATGTAACAAAAACCATATGGTTAAGTGCATTCAGAACTCTCTGCATTGTCCCCGGAGTGAGAGGATTGTCAAAGACCCTGCTTTACCGACGCTCGTGTCTGTTAGAGGTAAAAACAACATACAATTTTCAAATTATTTTTTTTAAATTAAAGTTAAATGTTTTAATGGTGGAGTTTCCTGAAGTAAAGTTATTTCTATAAGTTTGAATGCTGATTATGATAATGCACTTAAGGGTAACCACATGGTTTTTGTTACATGTTGTATATTCTTAAAGTTGTAATTTCAATTTTTTACAAGTGCAAATGTTAAAGTCAGCATTGAAAGGAAAGAAATTAATAATTTTTATTGAATACTAAAAACAGTATAGAATAGAATAATTTTTATTCAATGTAGAATGCGGGAATATTTATGGAAAGTAATATTTTAATTTAACCGCTGTACTAGTAAGTAAAACAAAATAGAAAAAAAGAAAGAAAGAAAGAAAGACATTTATTGACTGGTACTATACACATCATATTATGAATAAATAGTTTAAAATTAAAAATTTTGTACAACCGACTTCAATTTAAATTATTAAGAATAACTCAAAAACTATTAGTCAGACCTTGAATAAATTTATATGGGACTACATGAGAAGCACCAGCTTTCAAATAAAAAAAAATCATTGAAATTGGTTCATCCAGAAATAAGTTATGAGGTAACACACACAAAAAAAGAAAGAAAATCATACAGTCGAATTGCGTACCGTCTCCTTTTTGAAGTCGTTAGAAAAGAGAGTTAAACATAGGGTGGTTTAGGACCGTAAGTGATGGGATGTGTATTGTGAGCCAATGAAAAGGTTATCTCAGCGTAGTTATGCAAAAAGTTTGTGAAAGTAAAAAATCAAATTATTATTAAAGTTTTAATGCTTTATAACGTGATCACACTATTGTTGATTTTCGCAATATTGCTAATTTGATAATGAAATTTATTCCATTATCAAAATATTTTTATTTTTGCAATCATTATACCAAATTAGTAATATTAACTCACATTAAGATATTATGGTGTGGTGGTTTCTCTAACGCCGTTAAAAAATTTCATAATACATAGAGGAACATAAGAAAGAGACTTGAAGTAGATTTATATAATAAATAATAGATACTGGTTTGTTGTTAGATATACTTCAGCGAGAAAACAGAGATTTTTGAATTTTTAGTTAGTACTTGAAGACCTTAATGAATCTGTTTTGTAGAAATAAACTGTAGCACTGTCAGCGTGATTATAATTTGAAAACTCAGCGGATTCTATTGTTTTTCGTGTTATTTTACTTCACAAGGGTAGAAAATAATGCTACAAAGACGTTTGTTTTAGTGGAATTTACAAAACATGCAAGTTTAAAATAAATAGACAAATAAATAATGTCCTCCAATTAGAATTGCGGTCACCTTCTCAACGGAGACTGATTATATGAGTAGTATAGGTTTATAGTGTCCAAGTGTATGACAGGTGCACTGTCTAATCCCTTTCTCTCAAAATTCAATGAAACAGCAATCCGTCACGATCGAAGAGAGATCAGGCACAGGAATACGGCTTTACGTGCTTTATAGAACCTTGTCCCGAGCCACGGGAGTGAAACACCGCCAACTTCCTGACTCTGGGGTGCAACTAAGAAGTTATTGACAGAAAAACTCAATAACCGATATTTTGACCATTAAACTACATAGGCCAATTGCATGACAAAGAAACAATAAAATCATTAATATCAAAAAGTCCTTCTGTGAGTAATGTGACGGTGAAATTAGATCCTAATGCAATATGTTTCGTAATCGGTACAGTTATTTCATTTTTAAAAACAAACAAAAGTATACAACCTTTTGCGTGTATTTCATCTTTTCCATTAGTCCGTAAAAGTCCACTGCTGGACGTAGGCTTCTCTCGCTTGGTGCGTTGTTGACGATTAATATTATATAACAAGAGAATATTACGTAGTTTGTTATTGCAATAAACTGTAAGCCTTAACTAACATGATGTCCGGTATTAAGGGATTATTGTTCGCCACCATCAGTTTACCTAACATCACAGGCTCAATGTAAACCTTCGAACAGAAATGTAGCATGAAATCTAACGCCACGTTAGAGCTGTCCTTTGTACATGAAATGTATAGTTTGTGATAATACCAATAGAACAATTTTAAAGACTTATCTTCTTCGTATTATTTGTCAGTTATTTGAAATAAAACAATAATAATTATGAAATAGTATTATTTTGAATAAGCGAATTTAAATAAAAGGCCACCACATTTTTCCCTACAACAGAAACTCCAAAATATATGACAATTAAGTATGTAGCTAAGTGTCACCTGTCTTAAATATGAAAATTTATTTTATTGGAATTTATGTGGTGATGGGCTAAATTAGTGTTGTAACGGAACCTCGCCTCCACCACCGCAATGGTGGAACTTCCGCGAAAAATCATACCTCCGCCTTTGTATTCGCTTTTGTAACATTTTTGCGAAGTTGTTAAGGAGGTTTATTTACGTTGATATCAATGCGAGGCTAGCGATACTAGGCAAAATGTGAAATCTGGCTGACATGCTGAAAAATAGCATTGACGATGGAGATGAAACAGAAAATGACAGCACGGTTACCAAAAGTAACCTTATGATATGGACATCACTAACTAATGAATATAATAAAGAAAACCAACTCCAACTAAACGAAGATCCTTTATTGTGGTGGAGATATAACAATAAATGCAAAAGAAGGTTGGCCAAATCGTACCAGACGATGAAACGATGGCGTCACTATATGAAATATTATGAAAAATATCCATATTTTTAAGGTCTTAAAAAACACAAAAAATACCTCTCTAAGTAGCCACAAAAAAAAAGTTATCTTTTATTTTTGTTTTTGTAACTGTTCCGAAATTATTTAAAATAATGGTTTCTGAACGCACCTAATGACGATTCATTTCACGTATGAAAGGACTTTGTATTCAAAGAATAATTATTCACATTTTTCTGAATAGTTGTTAATTGTAATTTAATTCAGTTAATATGTAGGCATCAAATAAACTACTATACTGATTTATTATGTACTGGATTCTTGTCATAAAAATGATTATGTAGCTTCATAGTAAGCTAAGCGTTTTGTTCAATTACGTACAACGGGACATGATGTGTCATCGTCAAGTAACATAATCTGTGGTCATCGATCGACATTGATTGTCACCCGGCAATCATCTACATATCTATATATCTTATTTGCTTCATTCGTTGTGGATTGTGATACGTACTGTACTATTTTAGATTTCCTTTTGTTGTTTTAAACCCCGGCATTGTTTTACGGACTGATAACTACCACTTGTAACGATTTTTCTATGTTTTTAATTTCTGGACACCGATTTTACATCTTGCATATTTGTGAATACATCATGCAGACTACAGCTAGACAACAACGACAATTAGCCCTGCAATTGCTATGTATTAATTGTAACATATGCATTGATACATTTCGCCACCATCTCGTTTTTGAGCTTGATACCATAGTAATTTCTTAGATCCGCGAGTGGAATTCTTCAATAATAGTACATATTTACATACCTACTTATTTAATTACACTGACATAAGCCATCATACACAATCGTACATCATAATACAAATCTAATTCTTATTTTAAATCAATGAAGAAGATTACATATGTGATGCTAACCTCAAAAGTATTGTTGACGTTATTATAAAAAATTGTGGCTATTTAGATATGATTTTCATACGGGGTGGTGTCAATAACATAAAAATAAACTAATCTAGCTATAGCTTGTTTTGGGACATGAAAAATAAAAGTCAAGTCCAGCTCCTATAGAAATTTGGCCATTGTTCTTTTTGCTCCCATCGTTCGCACTTACTTACAGGCGCCGTCAAGTTCAGTACCAAGTGAACAATTATTAAGTGGAACCTGTTTAATTTATGAACCCCTAAGAAATCGATAAGAAGATGATAAAGCTGCAAAACTGTTTTTCGTGAATTAAAGTTTACCTCTTCTTAAAGTTTCTGTAAAGTTTGTATAAGAAAGTGTACTATGTACCTACCCATTTTTAATAACGACTTTTGACTTTCAGATTTTTAAATAAACCATGAATTAATATCTTTTCCACTTCCAGTTCCGCCTCCGCCTCCATAAACCTCCGCATCCACAGAGACACAGCCCTTCATTTCCACATCCGCCTCTGCCTCCGCTAAAAAGGCGGCCGTTACAACCCTAGTTCCCTAGTTCTAGTAAGTGGTTGGGCCACAGCTATAGACATCTACATTTATTCTCGATTACAAATCAAAATGCAGATGCGTTGTTACCCGTCAGAACTAATATAAACTAAAATAATAATACTGTTTTGTATTATAATTAAGAAAACAATTTAAATAATATATAACCTAAAAACAATTAACCTAAAAAGGAAAATACCTAGTAAAACAATATACGTATGTTGCAAATCCAACATTTAAACATTCAATAAAAATCCAATCTTCCAATCTTTAAACATTAAATAAAAATCCAGATTGAATTGAAAATCCTTACCTTTTTAGCTTAGTAAATTCCGCGCTGTTGCCAAGATCAAGAAATCAGCCATGCAAAGCCAGGCCGGTTCATCATCATCATCATTACAGCCGTTCACTGTCTCGAGCCACCTGCATGTATTGGCTTCCTGCATGTCTTACCAGGTCGTCACTCGATCTATTGGTCCCTCCCCACTTCCCCACGCCCTACATTTCGCCTGCCGGTACGAAGCTGCCACTCGACAACCTTTTTCCCCATCGGTTGTCGGTTCTTCAAGCTATATGGCCGACCCATTGCCACTTCAGCTTACTAATCCGTTGGGCTATGTCGGTCACTCTGGTTCTACTGCGGATATCCTCATTTCTAAGTTTGTCACGCAGAGAAACTCCGAGCATAGCCCTCTCCATAGCTCGCTGAGTGACTTGAGCTTCCTCATCCGGCCAGCAGTGAAGGACCACGTCTCAGTTCCATATGTCATCACTGGCAACACGCACTGGTTGTACAGTCTCGTTGTCAAGTTTTGAGGTATACCCGGCGAGAATATGTGCCGTAATTTCTCGAACGCTGCCCATTCGAGTTGGATTCGTCGATTGACCTCTAGGTTGAAGTTGGACTTACCTAGTCGGACTATTTGTCCCAGGTAAACATATTCGTCAACAACTTCGAGCTTAGTGCTCCAAACAACTACCGGCATAGGTGTGACATGGACATTAAACATGATCTTTGTTTTGTCCATGTTCATCTTAAGCCCTATCCGTTGGCAAACAATATTGAGGTCATTGAGCATAGTGCTTAGGTCCTCCAGAGATTCTGCCATAAGTATTATATAGTCGAAAAATCGAAGGTGAGTGACGTACTTACCATTGATGTTGATACCGTATCTTTTCCAGTCCAGAAGCTTGAAAACGTTTTCCAATGCAGCGGTGTAGGTGTAGAGTTTCGGGGATATGACGTCACCCTGTCTTACACCTCTCTGCAATTGGATAGGTTTCCTACTCTGGTTCTGTACTTGGATAGCCATCGTAGCCCTACTGTACAAACACTTTAACACTTCGATATACCGTCAGTCAACTTGGCACCGCTGAAGGGACTGCAGCACCGCCCAAATTTCGACGGAATCAAAAGCTTTCTTATGGTCCACATACGTCAGACATAGTAGCAAATTGTACTCCTCGGACTTCTGTACAATTTGCCAAAGGGTATGTATGTGGTCAATGGAGCTAAAGCCTTTTCGGAAACCGGCTTGAGAGAAATCGATCTGTATTTCTTCAAGAGAGCGTTGTCACCTTTCTTGAAAAACAAGACCACCGCACTTCTGCTCCACGCCTCCTGTGTAATGCCACCATATAATATATACACCATATATCAGTTATGTGTAAAAGTCTAATGTAGTTTTTACGCAATATACATAGATTTATTTCTATATATATATATAGCATTCATCTTAATTAGATTTTTCAGTTTTAAATGTAAATTTATTTTGACCGGAATTTTATACGATTCCAACACATCGACGCTTGCAATAATTACCTTACTGTTTAAGCTTTACATCACTATGGCAAAATTAATATAGGACGAATGAATCTTTTTCTATTTACACTTAAATATAGTCTACAAATGTTCACTTAACTTAAATCTATTCTTATTTTGTATATAATTGTACTTTAAAGTATATCACATTTTTAATATGAAATATTACCAACAATGATATTCAACAGTTGACTTTTAATAGGCTGTATCGGTGGCATCCGCACCCCCGGCATAGTTAATGTGTCCAATGCTGAGACCGTCATGACCTGACATTAGCCTCGTTACATATTTTTTTAAGTTTAGTCTGTTTTGTACATATGCACTAGGATAACATTACATTCCTTGGTAAAACTATGTTTTTATTTTTTTCTTAAAGTAACTGTAGCAAATGAGCACACATTTCATTAAGTGGATGCAAAAGGAATCTATTTTTGTAAGTCAATGTCTGCATCACTCTTTGAGTGCCAGAATTTTGATCGTCGAGTTCACAAAACTGCTATAGGCTGCTAAGATCTTGTTAAACGTCAGTGACCAATCACGGCAAAGACGTCGCGTTGTTTTAAAAACACGTATTTTAAATGAAATTTTAACATGGCACATAAAAAATGATATCAAAATAGTGACCCTGGACGGTAATGTGATATAATATGCTTGTGGAATCGGTTACCACCCAGCCACCTAAAAAACTTTTTAAACGGCTAGCAACCTTCTGTTCCCAGCTTCGAATCCCCAGGTGCTGCAGTTGTGTATAGGTGACGATAGTTATCTAGCATCAGGTGAATCGTATGTTCGTTTGTTCCTCTTATATTAAAAATGTTAAAATCAGTATTTACCACTTACATCAGTAGAATGTGTGCTCGTTTGTTATCATATTAAAAAGTAGAGTCTCAGTATAATTACAGGATGTGAAGTATTTCATCTTTTTGCTGTGAGAATACAACTCATCTTTCGCTTTCTTTGTTGTAAGATGCGTGCAGGTGTCCATGGACTGCAGTAACTACTTATTATCAGGTGGACTTTAACCTTCGTTCGTTACTTTAGGTTTAAAAAAAAAACTCGGCGTGTGTAGAATATTACTACAGATGATTAATTTAAGATTTATCAATACGATACAGAAACGAAGCGTCAGTCAGAGGTTTCGATATGAACAAATGCTTACCAAAGTGAAGCTATCAGAAAACGCAGGAATATTTCAATAGCTAGTTTCACTTTGAGGTATCTGGTGTCAATTCCTTTAAGAAATCGAAGTAGCGTCAACCCCGAATAGTAAACTACCAAATACTTGACAGTGTTGTAGTAGTGAGTTACCGTGACCAACTGGTGACCCAACTCCAAAGCCTATTGCTTCACCATGACAACGCACACTCAATACTTATAACGAGGTTCTTCTTAGACAGTACACCGGTTAAGCTTTTGGATCACTCTACTTACATCCCTGAATTTGCATCTATAACCTGGTTATGTTCCATAAAATAAAAAATAAAAAACAGCTGAAAGGGATAACGTTTTCAGTAGGCTTTAGAAGAAGAGATGTCTCAGGCGAGTTGGACAAACTGTTTCAAAAATTGGTTCAGATGCATATATGAATTTATATTTTTATAATTTATTTATTAGTAAAATGTGTATATTACGTATTTAATTATTAATTATGTAGTAGTTCATTAATTTGTATTTGTAAATCAATATTATAATATATTTATCAGTAATAAAATACTATGAAAAGAACGTCGTTCCAACCGAGTGTTCCACGACCCTAACGTATGTTTTTTTATTATATTAATACGCTAGTACATAATTAAGCTACATAAGTTCTTTATCTATATTGGAACATCTATACTAACCGTGTAGTGGCGTTGGAGGGAAACTGTATTAGGAGACGAGCAGCAGCATCTTCATGATTACAACTCAAAATAATCAAAACTTGCGGTTGCCAACCAACCTACCATAATAAGAAGGCCTATGGGGAGGCCTGTGTTCAGTAGTGTACATTCAAAGACTATGTTGGTAATGTATGTTGGAATATTGATCATTTTGCTTATATGAAGTGTCACTGCACTGTTACATAAATAATATTATAGTAGATAGAAATAGATTTTTGATCAGTATAATATCTATACTATTTTTATACTTATTATTTGTCAGTTATTTCTCAATTCAATTTTTTTAAACTATTCACTGAGGGTGAGTATACAACTTACTGAGGTAGCCAATTCTCTAAAATACAAGTCGATTGTTCAGGCAGGGGTTCACAATATTCGTGTGTGACAGGGAATTAATGTTGGTAAGACAGGACAATCATACTTTACAGATTTTATTGTTTACCGATGAAATCACGCGTCGACTGAAGCGTCCATTTGCGGTTTTGAAAAGACAAGCACCAGGACGCGGTCGGAAGAAGCAGAAAGGTTGATAATCGGCAAACCCTCTGCCCGTGGATTATGTTTTTTGCTTAAACTCATCTCTGTAGACGGTCACTGTCTTGTACTAAATATGAGTACTACAGCTTAATGCATAATCAAGTAATATCTTAATAACAAACATCAAATTGAAAACAAGAAATTCACAAAGAAGAACCGGTAAGAAACTTTTAATATCTTTCTTTAAGTGCCATTTTACAATTTAATTTAAAATGTTAAGTTCAAATGTGTAATTATGTGCAAATTAAGAGTTATTTCTACACATTACAGTCCATATTATATGGATTTATTTTACAGTAGCCATTTGTACAACTATTTTTTAAATCTAAGGCTCTCCACGTTCATCATACCAAACACAGCAACATTAAGCTGCTATTTTACGCTAGTATTCTATGAGAGCATGGTTCCTCACCGGTCTAGCCAATCCATTCTTGCTACAACCATAATATAGCTACAACGTGACTCTATCACGTATAAAATGCAAAATTTATGTTTTTTTATAGGCTAAGGTTGACAAACGAGCACACAGTCCACCTGATGGTAAGTGGTTGCTCGGCCCCAAAGACATCTACATCTATCCTCGATTACAAATCAAAATGCAGATGCGTTGTCACCCGTGAGGACTAAGATGGAATGCCTCATTTCTAGTAAAAAGGGCCTCCGGCCACCTGCACTCACCAAGCGAAACGCAGAGGTAAACCTCTACTTCACGCTGGTATTCTGTGAGGTCGTGGTACTACCCCGGTTCGAGCCGGCCCATCCGTGCGACAGCAAAAGCTGCCGCATGGTTCTACCACTGTTAAAATATTTATTTTTGTGTACATAATATTTAATTTTTCAAGTCGATATGGATCCTTTATTGCAAAAGCAGTCAAGCCGTGGAGTAATTCCCACTTGATATGTTGTGTGATTGTTACTAATACGAAACACAGGTCTGCTAGTTCATACTGCTAAAAATTAATATCAATTAAGTTAAGCGCACTCATTTTAAAGGTATTTTTTTTAATTTTAGTCTAGCTACACAATCGGTGGAAGCGATCAACTGCATAACATATTATTAAGTTATTAACTTTTATTAGTGCATAACTAACATTTTGTATATATTTCTCAAGGCAACAGTGGAAAACACTTATAAAACTGTGAGAGCAGAAGAGTTATTTTAATCTCCTAACTTTGTTAATTATGATCTTAGGTTCCCCTGAATTCATTAAGATGCCAGCGGTGAGTGGTAGAGAATAGCACAAGTTTTAATTAGGGCCGCATTAAGAAATGAAATGCTTATTAAATTTTGAGTTTGAAAATCAAAAAAGTAGCTACCGGAAATTTAAATAAAAAGTTACGTTTAGTTTTATAAATAAAAAGTTACAAATTTGAAATAAAAATATTACAAATACATTTCCGGAATAGAATTTCAAACAGAATTTAGACCACTGTTGTTGCAATTCTAATTTCTTCGTAAAGTATACATTATGGAGGCTATTAGAAATTCACTGCTGAACATAGGCCCGAATCAAACACTACACGATTCAACACGGTAGAGTCACGCTGCAGCTATATTATTTTTGCACCACTAATGGTTTGGATTGACCGGGAAAGACCTCGATCTCACAGAATACCAGCTTAATGCTTCTGTATTTCGTATCGTAAATGTAGAGAAGCACAGACTATTTTTCTGGTATCGAGGCATTCGATCTTCCTCCTTAGTCCTCAGTGATGGTAACGATTTTTTCTTTCAACTTTAATTTCTTTAATGCATTTTAACTTTTAATAGAGGGTAGAAATATATATCTATTGTCTAAAGCATTCACTTACCATCAGGTATGTTCAGGGAGAGCGATGGGTGCCCCATGCGTCATAATTTTTAACAGGTGCTCTTTGTGGGAATTAAACGGAAGCTGGTCTTCTTGGGTTCGTTGTGCACTGATAGGCTCAAAATTTTTAATCGTTTTTTTTTGAGTACATCATATAAGAAAAGTTGAAGTATATCTTTATCGGATTTCATTATCTTTATACTCTGGTATGTAATATTAAGTGCGATGTAATATTGTGTTTCTTACACCGTTTCTCCTCTCATAAGAACCTCATTTCAAGAGACAGTTATAGTATAGTAGTGTTGAAATAAAATACATTTAAGAAACGAAATTTTATTTTCTAACTTTTTGAAATATATTTAATTCATATTATTTCATCAAGGTCACTGTTATATATAATCGAAATGCTACGGAAGGAAAACCACAAAATACGGTCCTGAGTCACCTGCGTCCACCGACTTTCTTCATTTTCAACAGGTATTCTTCACTCCGTGTAGTGACGATTTATAATATTATACATATATTTGTTATTGTTTTTTAATTAGTTATCATTGGTAATAAACTTAATTTAATCGAAATCTTTTAACAAAATATATTTTGAGATTTTTCTATCATACTATTATTTAAAAAAAAATTTAAAACTTTTTTGCTATTGGGAAATTAGTGAAAGGACGAATCGTGTATTATTATAATCTATATAATAAATATATATAATATAATCGCACAGAATTTTTCATACAAGAATTCTCTAATACTCCTTTAAAATATTTTTTAAATAAATGAAATTCTTAAAATAGTTTTCTAATCTGTATTATTAAAATAAATCAAAACCGTTGTATAAATTAAAAAAAATATATATATATATTCTAAATCTTATCATTAGCAAATCACAGAAGCACAACGTAGTAAGATAAGTTTGATTGACAAATAATGGGGGCTTTGTAATCCGACAGATAAAATTTGTAAATGGCGTAGGAGAAACAATAATTATTTTCTCTCCACCAAACGTAATAAAATGTTAAGTATTTAGCTTACCAATATTTCATTTGACTTTTTTCAAGCAAGAACATAAGGAAAATGTAACTTATTGCATACCTTAAGCGAAAGCGTAAGGTATGTTCTACTATCGCCTAAAAATTAAGATTCCAACATTTTATCTAATAAATTCGTATCTAGCAATCATATTATACATATAAATGATATAAAAAGCATATTGTTAGAAAGATAAATGATTGTTGAACTTATTAATATTTTTTTTTAAATCGATTAATTGCTATTTTTAAATAAAAAAAGGGTTTAATGGCTTATGGTGTGGATTTATCATGTCCGTGTGGCTTGTAAACACGAGCTCGAAAACTTTTAAAAATATCAATTGTTTAACTCAATCTATTTTTTAATCAATCATCTATCATGTGGGAAGCCACTGAATGTAAATGGAAGTGTAATTTTGTTTTGTTTAGCTATAATTAATTTTTTTCGGCTCCAAAATTGCGAAATTTTCGTTGATTTGGTAGCCTCGTATATAAATTATTTCTGTAAATGGGGAGCTACAGCCACAGAGTAGCTTAGTTCGGCTTCAGTCGCCGTCGTGAGTAGACATTGTTTCGGTTGTTTGCAGCGGCTCAAAAAGATCGCTGTACAAATACATAATATTCGAATAACCGAATTTCTTAAATACTTGATTATAATAATAATAAGAGATTTTTATTTCAATATTTAAAAGCACAGAATAAATAATAGTAGTACGTACTAAAAGTAAATAGTATATTTTTTTTTGTCATGGGTGACATTTTCATGGTTTTCGAGGGTGTTGAAACCGATAGGGTTGTCGAAATGTAAATCCAAGATGGCGGCCGCAATAGGTATCAATTTTTTCATCATGGGTGTCATTTTCATGGTTTTCGAGGGTTTTGTATCCGATAGTACTGTCGAAATGTAAATCCAAGATGGCGGCTAAAGTAGGTACCAAGTTTTTCATCTTGGGTGTCATTTTCATGGTTTTCGAGGGTGTTGAAGCCGATAGTGCTGTCGAAATGTAAATCCAAGATGGCGGCTACAATAGGTATCATTGTTTTCATCATGGGTGTCATTTTCATGGTTTTCGAGAGATTTTAAGCCGATAGGGTTGTCGAAATGTAAATCCAAGGTGGCGGCTGCAATGGGTATCAATTTTTTCATCATGGGTGTAATTTTCATGGTTTTCGGGGGTGCTGATGCCGATAGTGCTGCCGAAATATAATCCAAGATGGCGGCTGAAGTAGGTACCAAGTTTTTCATCTTGGGTGTAATTTTCATGGTTTTCGAGGGTGTTGAGGCCAATAGCGCTGTCGAAATGTAAATCCAAGATGGTGGCTGCAATAAGTATCAATTTTTTCATCATGGGTGTCATTTTTTGAGAGAGTTTAAGCCGATAGGGTTGTCGAAATGTAAATCCAACGTGGCGGCTGCAATGGGTATCAATTTTTTCATAATGGGTGTCATTTTTATGGTTTTTGGGGGTTGCTGATGCCGATAGTGCTGTCGAAATGTAAATCCAAGGTGGCGGCTGCAATAGATATTAAGTTTTTAATCTCGGGTGTCATTTTCATGGTTTTCGAGGGTGTTGAATCCGATAGTGCTGTCGAAATGTATTTAAACTACTTTAAAAATTCCGTATAATCATGTAATACGTAATTTTTTAATGCGCTTAAGGTATGCCCAATAGTATTTACCAATATTTAGTTTTGTTACTAGATTAATCGGAAAAAAATTTATTTTTCCAAAACTTGCAGTGGTGACTAAAAATTATTTACTATTTCATGTCTCTCACCTTCTTTGCCCTATCCTTTTACTACTGTGTAGAGACACTTATTGTAGGAAAGAACGCCTTAATCGCCAGATAGATTGTTGACAGCATCAGACGTATCGATCTCTCGTTTGAATGAACAAAATTTAAGTATGAAATCTATGTGGTGATTGTTAAAAGTAACATAATTTGGAAGTAATGTAATGTTCATGGAGTTTGCTGTTTTCCTTACGCTTTTAATCATTATCAGCTCAACACATACAGCACAGCGCGATTACATTTCAATCAGCCAAAACAAATCTCAATTGTTTCGGACACAGGCGCAAAGTAGTCAGCCTGACTGCTTTCTGCAGGATACATTCGGAGAGTGTGCGCAGTTATTGTATAACTTTATACGTTCCTCTTCCTTTCACCAACGATCAAGCAGAGGTTTGGTCAATCTCCACCCTTTCATTGTCGACTTATAACACATTTGAACCAAATGGTTTGTTTCATCGTTCGTTGAGTAAGTTGCGAGAATAGTTTTTCCAGCCGATTATAATGTGGGTGTCTTAATGGCAAGAGTATATATTATATACAAAGAAAATGCTCATGTTAAATCAGTGCGCTTTATCATCTTCGGCTGCACCGCCGCTTACCATCAGGTAGGATAGCAGTGGCTTAGAATAGCAAAAGAAAACATTTCATTTATTCATTCATTACAGCCCTTCACAACCCTACTGCTTAATATAGGCCTTCCTTCGAACTATATGGCCAGCCCATTTCCACTTAAGCTACCTAATTAGTTGGGTTATGTCGGTTACTCTGGTTCTACTGCAGATATACTCATTTCAAAGTTTATCACGAAGAAAAACGCCGCGCAAAGCCCTCTACACAGCTCGCTGAACTATCTTGAGCTTCCTTATACGGCCAGCAAAAGTCCCATTGGTACAACCATTTCGGAGATTAGCTGGCAAAAATAGAGACACAGATAGACAAAAATTGAAAAATTGTGTATTTGTTATAAGTACCGTATATAATTTCGTATGCTTGTAGTAAATAGATGTTGATTTGACATGACAAGCAGACACTTAATTTTTATTTATTTGTATAAATTAATTATAATAAGGGTGACAAACATTGAGTTATATGTACTACGTACTAGAGAAGCCATTTCAATCAAAAACTGTGTCCTACTCTATGTTTTCGCGCATGCGCGGAGTAGTAGTCGCGCAAGCGCGAAGACTTTAATTTGATATAAAATAAGATATTAATATAAAATTAATATAAGAATTTAATATAAAATATCTTAATTTCATCTAAACAAACATGTTATATTTCTAAATAAAATGTAATAATAATTATTTTATGGAATTCACAAATCTTCAATTTACGCAATACTTAGTTTGTACGGATTGCACTTCAGTTCAGTTGAACATAGTCAATGTTCGAAATGGCTTCTCTAGTACGTAGTACATATAACTCAATGGTGACAAATGAGCACACAGTCCATCTGATGGTAAGAGCACGCTGTGGCCCGAAGTCACGATTAAAAATGAAAATGAAAATTCGTTGTCACCCCTGAGGACTGAAACGGAATACCTCATTACTAGTAAAATGGTTGCGGGTTCTTTGCACTCACCATACGAAACACAACAATATTAAAATGCTATTTTACGCTGGTATTCTGTGAGAGCGTAGTCCTTCCCCGGTTAAGCTGACCCATTCGTGCTACAACTATAATACTAATATAGCTGCAGCATGGTTCTACCACGTTAATGTGATATAATAAAGGTATAGCAATTGCCACTAGAGGAAATGTTATGTTTGTTAATTATAACAATGACAAGATGGCATTACCGTAATTTCACAAGCGGTAACGAGCGACGTTCATGTTGCAGAGCAATTTACTTGCGTGCTTAATGAACCCAGTTGTTGCTGACTTTTAAAGTGTATTTTAAGTATACATATAATATAATTCGGAAATATGAATATCACACTTATGTCTAATATACCAGATTTTTAGAAAATGATACTGGAATCATTTGTAACAATATATATAAAATGTGTAATGTGTATATATGTAAATGTAACTAAATGATTGTATTATAATTCAAACCTGTGATTTTTATTTATATATTTATATATACGCATGGAGCAATTTTGTAACGACTACACTTTTTAAATAACGTTTTAATATATGTTTGTGTGTATAAAAAATAAATCGCTTTTTATATCGTTTGGTTTATTGAAATCCTTATTACTACACAAATGGTAAAATTGAAAAAAATTGTACAACTGACTTCAATATAAATGAAATGAGTACATCATCAATGTAGTCGAATTCAAATAAATACGCATTATTAAAGATAACTCAAAAACAACTGGTCAGATCTTGATCAAACGTAGTTATATAGAACCCCATGAGAAGCATCAGTTTTTAAATAAAAAAAAAACAATCATCAAATTCGGATTACCTAACAAAAAGTTCCGATGTAAGACACATAAACAAAACAGCTGAATTGAGTAATAAAAATAAAAATAAATTAAACCAACCAACCAAATAAATTACAAAAAATAAAAAAAAAATTAACCGGCTTCAAAAAAGGAGGAGGTCCTCCTTTTTTGAAGTCGGTTAAAAAGAAATGTGGGGTGTAGGAAGAAACTATGCTAATTTCTACCTCAAATGAAATCTCTCTAAAAATCTCATGAAATTAAAATGAATCTAATCAATCAATTACCATTCATAAAATTATACGTAAATTATAATTATAGTATTTTTCTTCTTTATTGGCTTGTTAAAGTCCACAGTTGGACATGGGTCTCCTCCGTTGTAGGGAAGATTTGCCTCAATCGTCACGCTTGACAAACGGATTGGCGATCGCTTTGCTGCAAGTAACGCACCATCGACTTGACCTGACCTTCCAGACCAGACCATTTTCACGTCCAACATGAAAAATCGTTGTATTCTCACGTATCGGAAGCTTTAGGATTTTCTCATATTTTCCAACTCACACGACACCCACTGGACGAAGTGGAGAGATGGAATCTTTTAAATTGCAACAACGAGAAAATAATCGTTTAATTATCATTTATTATAGATACCTCGTAAGCTGTCCATTGTTTTTAAATCATTATCAGTAAGAAGAGTCTATAGTTATCGTCAACGATACGACGCACAGTGATATTATACTGCTATTTTAGGCTGGTAGGTATTGTATGAAAGCGTATTCCTTACTCGTTCGAGCCGACCGATTCATGCCATAGCCATACTAAAGCTGTAACGTGTTTCTATCTTTCAGAACAAGTTATATGGATAACATACAAATAATCACTTCAAAACACTTTGTTAATAAAATATTAGACATTTGGTTTCAAAAAATTATAATATCGGTGAGTGGTATTATTCATTTAGCGACTTCACAACTGCAAAGGCTTTATTCTTGAATAAGAATTTGAAGCCCTCAAGGTATAACTTAAGGATAAGAAAATGTGAAATGTCCAAGAGACAAATTACAGACTTTTAAATATCAATAAAAGTACGTGGTAGAGGTATACTCTAAATCTGCACTATGCCACTTTATGGAATGAGTCGGTTCGTCTGAGGAAGGAACATACTCGCACGAAATGACATTTTAATATATTCAAAGCAGCATATTGTTTCTGTATTTCGTATAGCGAGTTATGAAGGACCGGAGCCTTTTACGTCTGTATTTTGGTTATTAATCATAGGTAGATAAAAGTGTTCTTCAGTTAAATAATATTTGGGATATCCTTAAAAAGAGTCCCGGCTATGACTACTAATCTAAATATACACCTTTGTTGTCAATTTTTAAAATTAAAACAATTCCACGAATCAGTTCTTAAATTTTTTCACGTTTGTAATGAACAGACTTCAAATAATATATCATCTTGATTTTTAGCAGCATATATATATGTTTTTAATTTTTTTTTAGAAATGCATTTAAAAATTCCAAAAAAATGTACTAGCGCTATAAAGTTTCAGTTAATACTACTGACAACATAGCCGCTTTGATATTTATTTTGTTATCCAAACGTATGATGAACATTATAACCAAAAATAAGGTAATTTTAACTGTAACTATATCTCAGCCTTTTTCATCCTGATAACTTTAACTGGAGCATTTTAATCATGGCCCTAAGTGGACTCCTTTTTACTGAGACCATGGAACAAAGGAGAGAGAAGGGTGACAGACTTACTCTTTTTAAAATAATTTAAGGTAACATTACATTAATTTATTACAAAAATGACAAATTTTAGTGAACACGCCAGTTTAAAAAATATTTTATTCCTTATATTTGACCAGATATCATCTAGTAATTTTGTAGAGTAACTCTTCGTAGTAGAAATTTAACGATGTCTATCACTCAACGTCTTTTTATCGTAAAATTTAAGAAACGTATTTTTAGACGGAAAAATTTTCTTCGCCGAAAAATATCTTTCATTTTTGGCTAAAATTTTAGATAATCATAGCGAGAAAAACTATATATATCATTAAATATTTAAGAAATTAAAATACAAGAAACAGAGAAAAAAAACAGAAACTATTTTGCTCAATATGGATTATAAATAAGTATTTATTGAATGTCACTCTTTTTTTTAATTTATCACAGGTTGAGAAAAAAAACTATATAATATATCTCGGTAAAAAGTAGCAAGAAACCCAGCGGGACTTTTATAAAGAAAAATTGCTTACAACAATATTATATGTTACACCATTCACAACATAAAATAAATTAGAAATAGCTTTGTAGCGATCACCTCATTCCCATAGGTTATTCATCATCATCATTACAGCCCTTCACAAGTCCACTGCTGAACATAGGCCTCCCCTAAAGAATGCCACAAAGCACGGTCCTGAGCCACCTGCATCCATCGACTAAGGACGACATACGACTATGACTGTCGGCATATCGAAGTGTTGAAGTGCTTGTACAGTAGGGCTACGATGGCTATCCGAGTACAGAACCAGAGTACGAAACCTATCCAATTGCAGAGAGGTGTAAGACAGGGTGACGTCATATCCCCGAAACTCTTCACCGCTGCATTGGAAGACGTTTTCAAGCTTCTGGACTGGAAAGGATACGGTATCAACATCAATGGCGAGTACATCACTCACCTTCGATTTGCCGACGATATAGTCCTTATGGCAGAATCGCTGGAGGACCTAAGCACTATGCTCAATGACCTCAATAGTGTTTCCCAACGGATAGGTCTTAAGATGAACATGGACAAAACAAAGATCATGTTTAATGTCCATGTCACACCTATGCCGGTAGTTGTTGGGAACACTAAGCTCGAAGTTGTTGACGAGTATAGGTTATTATATTCCATAAATTCCTTCATATTATAATAACCGTCTTAATACTATTTTACTTTATAAATAATATTAATTTTACAATAAAAAAAAATTGTTTGATGAAGTAAAATTATTATTAATAATACATAATTCAGTTTCTATTTCTGAACGATATTGCTATGATAACACGTTTGCGAAATGCGAAAATATCGTCTTTAAAGTTATAACCTCTAAACGCTTCACTGCTGGAAATGGTTATTGTTTCATTTCTAAGAGGAGGAGAAAGTTATGGAGCAATTAGTTCCAGTGCGTTGGCAAACTTCACATGTTCAAAAAAATAAATTCTCAGACATGCAGGTTTCCCAATGATGTTTTCCTTCATTGATAAGCACGTAGTAAATTAGTACATATGATAACATTTAACAAAGACATTGTGATAACTGCAGTTTTAAGTCTTAATTTACCACGTGTTGTTGTCCGTAAACGAACTCGATTTTCTCCCGGTTGTACATAATGTACGCTTTGCTACTAAGATCTTACGTGACTGCACGAAAGAGTTCACTCAAACGAGAAATGACCACAATTGCACAGAATATAAGTATGAAAAAGCATACTGGCAACAAGTTGGAATGAATCCTCAGGGGTAACAACGTATCTACATTTTGATTCTTAATCGAGGATGGATGTAGGAGTATATAGGCCACAGTATCCAAATACTACTAGCAAGACTGTTGGATGTCTATGTAGAAAAGGATTTCTACTTTTAAGTAAAAGAATTAAAAAAAAAATCGCTTCTTACATTACGCCTATTTCCTCTTTGTTTGTTTTTTGTCTTTGTGACTGACTAAGTCAATGTCAGTGATTTGTATGAGGTCACGTTATTGTACGATCTCAAAAGGTGTATTTATTGTTAAATAAATTCTCTTCTAATGTATCACAAAAGGGTTAGGCATGGTTTTATAGTGTGTTAGCGTGTTTCTAATGTCCTTTAAATATCTTCTTTATTTCTAAGAAATGTCTTAGAACGCAAAACCGCAAGAAGATTTTTCTTTTGGTTACAAACACAGGTTGCTTGCGCTCACAAAATTAATGTAAAAACAGAAAATCAGCCTTCAACCATATAATTCATATACGGATACGTTTTGCAAATAACTTAGGTGCAATTAGAAGCGAAACGGTCGTCCACTAACTGATGTGGTCTGGATGCTTTCCAACTGCAACTGTCAAGAGACTTGGTTATGCATTTAATTGGACACTTTACTGTATAAATATAAAAAAGGTAGTTTTATTATTGATAAATAACTTAAGTTCTTTATTGACAAGTATTTGTAGAGGATTTTACTTATATATAAAAATTGGCGGCTCCGTGGTGAAGTGGCATTGAATTGCGGCGCTAAGGGCCGCGGGTTCGAATACGCACGAAACAAGTATTTGTATGACCTACAAATAATTGTTCCGTGTCTAAATGTTTGTCTTTTTGCAATTTATTTTGTAAATTCACTCTAATATAGAATAGAAAATCGTAATGTCGGGGAACGTTTAAAAAAATAGGTGAAATGAGTGAATAAAAAAATGGTAACGTGAATATTAGGTTACGACAAACTTAGCTGAGTATATGCTCAGCATAATCTTTGATTCTAAATTTAAGTTTAAGTTGTATCGGGCTAAGATTAAGCTAAGCTTATGCTAAGGCCCAGACGGTCCAAATATTAATGGATGCTTTATCAAACGCATTATGTTTTTGACTTTACTGTATTAAGTTAAAAAATATATGTTTAAAATCAAAATTACTGTATAAAATGAAAAATAATATATATTTAAAATCGAAAAAAGTCCAAATTGTATTTCATAAATTATGTTCACGCCCGAACGCTGCGCGTCTTCCGCTCATGGGCCCCGGAAGATTCTACTCTTGGATAGGCAGCTGCAGGCCGTAACAAATTATTTATTATTACATGAAATAGAAAACAGTCCCATGAAAACGGGAACGGATGAGATGAGTGCAAAGTCAGAAAAAAATCAAAAAATAAGAACTTAATAAATTTGAAATAAATAAAAATTACGATAATAAAAAATGGATTAATGCTATTTAAAACTAGAAGACGGTCTAAAACTACCTATTTATTGTTTTAATTAATTAGAGTAACATAAAAACAACAATTAAAAATTAATACGGTGTTTTTGAATAATATACTGAGTTTTACGTAAGTCGTCGATATTGTTGACTTAGGCTTTACTAAGCGCGCACTCAGCACGATTTCGAAGTTAGCTCTATAAATACGAACATTGTCTTAGCTCGAAAGTAAAGTCTGAGCAAAGTCAAAGTACGGTCTATAAATCCCAGCCTAAGAGCCGCGGGTTCGAATCCCGCACGGAACAAGTATTTGTATGATCTACAAATAATTGTTCCATGTCTGAATGTTTGTCCTTGTAAAATGTATTTTGTAAACTCACTCTAAGATAGAGGAGAACATCATAAGGTCGGGAAAGGTTTTAAAACAAATATAGGTGAAATGAGTGAATAAAAAATTTAAAAGGTAATGTGAATAGCTTGTTTCTAATCATATTTTCTAATTATAAGTATTAGTACCGATGCTCCTACAGGTCCGGGTACTTAACAATATAAAAAAAACGGATATGTACATTAATTAAATCTCCGGAGTCGTGAAACAGTAGTGCGGTGATCTTGATATTCAAGAAGGGTGACTTCGCTATAATGAAGATCTACAGTACAATTTCCTTTCGAGAGAGTTGATAACATATAGTCTCGCATATTGACATGATGAATATTAGCTTCCAAAACAAGGTAGTTTTCAAAAAAAATCCGAACACTGTGGCGGCGATATTTTCGCGCCACAAGCAAAACGTATTGTACTCTTAATCACTTTCTCAAACTTCCGAAGTACTGCGCTATATATGTAAAGATCCAAACTAGCATTTGGATCATTTGCCGCTTCCTGGTCCATTCACCTTGTCTGGCGGAGATTGCCCCTTTTCCTTCTACGATAAGTATCATAGGCTACATACCTTCGGCGAATTGTTCATAAGACTGAAGAGTACAATCTATTACTTTGATTGCGTCGAAAATTGGCCGGTGCTACAATTCTTTTGGTGCTAAATCGATTGTGGGTATACCGAAGTGTTTGTACGTTGGAGATATGATGGCTTTCCGAGTACAGAACCAGAGTACGAAACCTATTCAACTGCAGAGAGGTTTCAAACAGAGCGACGTTGTATACTGAAAACCCTTCACTGCTGCATTGTAAGATGTTTTCAAGCTACAGGACAGTAAATGATACGGTATCTACTTTAATGGTTCTTGGCGACGATATAGTCATTAAAGCAAAAACGCTGGAGGGCCTCAGAACAGATCCAGCTCGGCTGAGAAGTCTCATGTACCTTAAGACATGAAAACAATAGTGTGTAACCAGTGTGTGCTTTATTGAAGACATATGAATCTTAGACGTGGTCCTTCACTACTGGCCATATGAGGAAGTTCAAGGTCGTTCAGCTAGCCAAGGAGAGGACAATGCTCGTAGTTTCTCTGTTATACTTCGTAATGGGACTATCCAAAGTAAACCCAGAGTATCCGACATAGGCCAATGGGTTAGTGAACTTAATGGTAGTAGGCCATATATCTCCAAAAACTGACAGTCGATAGATAAGACAGGTTCTCAAGTGGCAGCGTCGTACCGGTTAGCGAAGTGTAGGACGGCCTCCCTGCCCTTCGCTTACCGGTAAGAGATGCAGAAAATCAATAGATGCTAGTGACTCAGGATCGTGTTGTGGACTTATAATGATGATGATGATAATGATGCTGATAAGGTGCGGGATTGATTACCACCCACATGTGTGTGTGTGTGTGTGTGTGTGTGTGTGTGTGTGTGTGTGTGTGTGTGTGTGTGTGTGTGTGTGTGTGTTTGCATATTATGTATGTAAGTACATGCGAGTGGTTTGCAATTTATGACATACAATCAAATATGAAACATATATGTATATATTGAATACAATGGTTCTGATACATGGTATAAATGTCAATTATATACAATATTTATTTCCAAAATATTATGTGCGTCTTAATCACTGCATGTGTGCCGAAATAGAACACCACAAAATCCCGTTATGTTAGAAAATAAACACCAGTTGCTTTTTTTTTAGAAATAAATATCTATAAACGTCTTAAATCTAAATATTTTCAATCAACCAGGAACATATACAACATGTAACAAAAACCATCTGGCTAAGTGCATTCAGAACTCTCTGCATTACCCGCGGAGTGAGAGGATTGTCAAAGACCCCGCTATACCGACGCTCGTGTCAGTTAAATAAATAAATAAAATAAATAAATAAGTAAAAAACAACATACAATTTGCAAATTATTTTTTTAATTAAAACTAAATGTTTCATTGATGGAGTTTCCTGGAGTAAAGTTATTTCTAAACGTTTGAATGCTGATTATGATATTGCACTTAAGAGAGATTATTCTTAGAGTTGTAGTTTCAATTCTTTACAAGTGAAAATGTTAAAGTCCGCTTTGAAAGGCAAACATTTAATAATTTTTATTGAATACTGAAAACCGTATAGAATAGAATAATTTTTATTTAATATAGAATGCGGGAATATTTATGGAAAGTAATATTTTATTTTAACCACTTTACTAGTGAAATAAAATAAAATATAAAAAAAGAAAGAAAGATATTTATTTACTAGTACTATACTATACACATCATAATAATTATGAATAAATAAAAATTTTGTAGAACCGACTTCAATTTAAATTATTAAGAATAACTCAAAACCTATTAGTCAGACCTTCAACAAATTTATATGGGATTACATGAAAAGCACCAGCTTTCAAATTAAAAAAGTCATCGAAATTGGTTCATCCAGAAAAAAGTTATGAGGTCAGACAAATAAAAAAAGAAACAAAAAACATACAGTCGAATTGCGTACCGTCTCCTTTTTGAAGTCGTTAGAAAAGAGAGTTAAACATAGGGTGGTTTAGGACTGTAAGTGATAGGATGTGTATTGTGAGCCAATGAAAAGGTTATCTCAGCGTAGTGATGCAAAAAGTTAGTGTTAATAAAAAATAAAATTATTATTAAAGTTTTAATGCTTTATAACGTGATGACACAATTGTTGATTTTCGCAATATTGCTAATTTGATAATGAAATTTATTCCATTATCAAAATATTTTTATTTTTGCAATCATTATACCAAATTAGTAATATTAACTCACATTAAGATATTATGGTGTGGTGGTTTCTCTAACGCCGTTAAAAAATTCCATAATACATAGAAGAACATAAGAAAGAGACTCGACGTAGATTTATATAACAAATAATAGAAACTTGTTTGTTGTTAGATATACTTCACCGAGAAAACAGAACTTTTTGAATTTTTAATTAGTACTTGAAAAACTTAATGAAGCTGTTTTGTAAAACTAAACTGTAGCACTGTCAGCTAGGATATAATTTGAAAACTCGGCGAATTCTATTGTTTTCGGTGTGATTTTTTTGCACAAGGGTAGAAAATAATGCTACAAAGACGTTCGTTTTAGTGAAATCTACAAATCATGCAAGTTTAAAATAAATAGATAAATGAATAATGTCCTCCAGTTAGAATTGCGGTCACCTTCTCAACGGAGACTGGTTATATGAGTAGTATAGGTTTATAGTGTCCAAGTGTATGACAGGTGCACTGTCTAATCCCTTACTCTCAAAATTCAATGAAACAGCAATCCGTCACGATCGAAGAGAGATCAGGCACAGGAATACGGCTTTACGTGCTTTATGGAACCCTGTCCCGAGCCACGGGAGTGAAACACCGCCAACTTCCTGACTCTGGGGTGCAACTAAGAAGTTATTGGCAGAAAAACCCAATAACCGATATTTTGACCATTAGACTACATAGGCCAATTGCATGACAAAGAAACAATAAAATCATTAATATCAAAAAGTCCTTCTGTGAGTAATGTGACGGTGAAATTAGATCATAATGCAATATGTTTCGTAATCGGTACAGTTATTTAATTTTTAAAAACAAACAAAAGTATACAACCTTTTGCGTGTATTTCATCTTTTCCATTAGTCCGTAAAAGTCCACTGCTGGACGTAGGCTTCTCTCGCTTGGTGCGTGGTTGGCGATCAATATTATATAACAAGAGAATATTACGTAGTTTGTTATTGCAATAAACTGTAAGCCTTTACTAACATGATGTCCGGTATTAAGGGATTATTGTTCGCACATCAGTTTACCTAACATCACAGGCTCAATGTAAACCTTCGAACAGAAATGTAGCATGAAATCTAACGCCACGTTAGAGCTGTTCTTTGTACATAAAATGTATAGTTTGTGATAATACCAATAGAACAATTTTTAAAGACTTATCTTCTTCGTATTATTTGTCAGTTATTTGAAATAAAATAATAATAATTATGAAATAGTATTATTTTGAATAAGCGAATTTAAATAAAAGGCCACCACATTTTTCCCTACAACAGAAACTCCAAAATATATGACAATTAAGTATGTAGCTAAGTGTCACCTGTCTTAAATATGAAAATTTATTTTATTGGAATTTATGTGGTGATGGGCTAAATTAGTGTTGTAACGGAACCTCGCCTCCACCAACGCAATGGTGGAACTTCCGCGAAAAATCATACCTCCGCCTTTGTATTCGCTTCTGTAACATTTTTGCGAAGTTGTTAAGGAGGTTTATTTACGTTGATATACAATGCGAGGCTAGCGATATTAGGCAAAATGTGAAATCTGGCTGACATGCTGAAAAATAGCATTGACGATGGAGATGAAACAGAAAATGACAGCACGGTTACCAAAAGTAACCTTATGATATGGACATCACTAACTAATGAATATAATAAAGAAAACCAACTCCAACTAAACGAAGATCCTTTATTGTGGTGGAGATATAACAATAAATACAAAAGAAGGTTGGCCAAATCGTACCAGACGATGAAACGATGGCGTCACTATATGAAATATTTTTGAAAAATATCCTTATATTTAAGGTCTTAAAAAACACAAAAAATACCTCTCTAAGTAGCCACAAAAAAAGTTATCCTTTTATTTTTGTTTTTGTAACTGTTCCGAAATTATTTAAAATAATGGTTTCTGAACGCACCTAATGACGATTCATTTCACGTATGAAAGGACTTTGTATTCAAATAATAATTATTCACGTTTTTCTGAATATTTGTTAATTGTAATTTAATTCAGTTAGTATGTAGGCATCAAATCAACTACTATACTGATTTATTATGTACTGGATTCTTGTCATAAAAATGATTATTTAGCTTCATAGTAAGCTAAGGGTTTTGTTCAATTACGTACAACGGGACATGATGTGTCATCGTCAAGTTACATAATCTGTGGTCATTGATCGACATTGATTGTCACCCGGCAATCATCTACATATCTATATATATATTATTTGCTTCATTCGTTGTTGATTGTGATACGTACTGTACTATTTTAGATTTCCTTTTGTTGTTTTAACCCCGGCATTGTTTTACGGACTGATAACTACCACTTGTAACGATTTTTCTATGTTTTTAATTTCTGGACACCGATTTTACATCTTGCATATTTGTGAATACATCATGCAGACTACAGCTAGACAACAACGACAATTAGCCCTGCAATTGCTATGTGTTAATTGAGTTTGTGTTTTTGAGCTTGATACCATAGTAATTTCTTAGATCCGCGAGTGGAATTCTTCAATAATAGTACATATTTACATACCTACTTATTTAATTACACTGACATAAGCCATCATACACAATTGTACATCATAATACAAATCTAATTCTTATTTTAAATCAATGAAAAATATTACATATGTGATGCTTACCTCAAAAGTATTGTTGACGTTATTATAAAAAATTGTGGTTATTTAGATATGATTTTCATACGGGGTGGTGTCAACAACATAAAAACAAACTAATCTAGCTATAGCTTGTTTTGGGACATGAAAACTAAAAGTCAAGTCCAGCTCCTATAGAAATTTGGCCATTGTTCTTTTTGCTCCCATCGTTCGCACTTACTTACAGGCGCCGTCAAGTTCAGTACCAAGTGAACAATTATTAAGTGGAACCTGTTTAATTTATGAACCCCTAAGAAATCGATAAGAAGATGATAAAGCTGCAAAACTGTTTTTCGTGAATTAAAGTTTACCTATTCTTAAAGTTTCTGTAAAGTTTGTATAAGAAAGTGTACTATGTACCTACCCATTTTTAATAACGACTTTTGACTTTTAGATTTTTAAATAAACCATGAATTAATATCTTTTCCACTTCCAGTTCCGCCTCCGCCTCCATAAACCTCCGCATCCACAGAGACACAGCCCTTCATTTCCACATCCGCCTCTGCCTCCGCTAAAAAGGCGGCCGTTACAACCCTAGTTCCCTAGTTCTAGTAAGTAGTTGGGCCACAGTTATAGACATCTACATTTATTCTCGATTACAAATCAAAATGCAGATGCGTTGTTACCCGTCAGAATTAATATAAATTAAATAATAATACTGTTTTGTATTATAATTAAGAAAACAATTTAAATAATATATAACCTAAAAGCAATTAACCTAAAAAGGAAAATACCTAGTAAAACAATATACGTATGTTGCAAATCCAACATTTAAACATTCAATAAAAATCCAATCTTCCAATCTTTAAACATTAAATAAAAATCCAGATTGAATTGAAAATCCTTAGCTTTTTAGCTTAGTAAATTCCGCGCTGTTGCCAAGATCAAGAAATCAGCCATGCGAAGCCAGGCCGGTTCATCATCATCATCATTACAGCCGTTCACTGTCCCGAGCCACCTTCATTTATTGGCTTCCTGCATGTCTTACCAGGTCGTCACTCGATCTATTGGTCCCTCCCCACTTCCCCACACCCTACATTTCGCCTGCCGGTACGAAGCTGCCACTCGACAACCTTTTTCCCCATCGGTTGTCGGTTCTTCGAGCTATATGGCCGACCCATTTCCACTTCAGCTTACTAATCCGTTGGGCTATGTCGGTCACTCTGGTTCTACTGCGGATATCCTCATTTCTTAGTTTGTCACGCAGAGAAACTCCGAGCATAGCCCTCTCCATAGCTCGCTGAGTGACTTAAGCTTCCTCATCCGGCCAGCAGTGAAGGACCACGTCTCAGTTCCATATGTCATCACTGGCAACACGCACTGGTTGTACAGTCTCGTTGTCAAGTTTTGAGGTATACCTGGCAAGAAGATGTGCCGTAATTTCTCGAACGCTGCCCAACCGAGTTGGATTCGTCGATTGACCTCTAGGTTGAAGTTGGACTTACCTAGTCGGACTATTTGTCCCAGGTAAACATACTCGTCAACAACTTCGAGCTTAGTGCTCCAAACAACTACCGGCATAGGTGTGACATGGACATTAAACATGATCTTTGTTTTGTCCATGTTCATCTTAAGCCCTATCCGTTGGCAAACAATATTGAGGTCATTGAGCATAGTGCTTAGGTCCTCTAGAGATTCTGCCATTAGGATTATATCGTTGAAAAATCGAAGGTGAGTGACATACTTGCCATTGATGTTGATGATGAATGCAGCGGTGTAGAGTTTCGGGGATATGACGTCACCCTGTCTTACACCTCTCTGCAATTGGATAGGTTTCCTACTCTGGTTCTGTACTTGGATAGCCATCGTAGCCCTACTGTACAAACACTTTAACACTTCGATATACCGTCAGTCAACTTAACACCGCTGAAGGGACTGCAGCACCGCCCAAATTTCGACGGAATCAAAAGCTTTCTTATGGTCCACATACGTCAGACATAGTAGCAAATTGTACTTCTCGGACTTCTGTACAATTTGCCAAAGGGTATGTATGTGGTCAATGGTGCTAAAGCCTTTTCGGAAACCGGCTTAAGAGAAATCGGTCTGTATTTCTTCAAGAGAGCGTTGTCACCTTTCTTGAAATACAAGACCACCGCACTTCTGCTCCACGCCTCCTGTGTAATGCCACCATATAATATATACACCATATATCAGTTATGTGTAAAAGTCTAATGTAGTTTTTACGGAATATTTACATAGATTTATTTCTATATATATATAGCATTCATCTTAATTAGATTTTTCAGTTTTAAATGTAAATTTATTTTGACCGGAATTTTATACGATTCCAACACATCGACGCTTGCAATAATTACCTTACTGTTTAAGCTTTACATCACTATGGCAAAATTAATATAGGACGAATGAATCTTTTTCTATTTACACTTAAATATAGTCTACAAATGTTCACTTAACTTAAATCTATTCTTATTTTGTATATAATTGTACTTTAAAGTATATCACATTTTTAATATGAAATATTACCAACAATGATATTCAACAGTTGACTTTTAATAGGCTGTATCGGTGGCATCCGCACCCCGGCATAGTTAATGTGTCCAATGCTGAGACCGTCATGACCTGACATTAGCCTCGTTACATATTTTTTTAAGTTTAGTCTGTTTTGTACATATGCACTAGGATAACATTACATTCCTTGGTAAAACTATGTTTTTATTTTTTCTTAAAGTAACTGTAGCAAATGAGCACACATTTCATTAAGTGGATGCAAAAGGAATCTATTTTTGTAAGTCAATGTCTGCATCACTCTTTGAGTGCCAGAATTTTGATCGTCGAGTTCACAAAACTGCTATAGGCTGCTAAGATCTTGTTAAACGTCAGTGACCAATCACGGCAAAGACGTCGCTTTGTTTTAAAAACACGTATTTTAAATGAAATTGTAACATGGCACATAAAAAATGATATCTAAATAGTGACCTAGAGGGTAATGTGATAAAATATGCTTGTGGAATCGGCTACCACCAGCCATCCAAAAAACATTTTAAACGGTTTCCCCTTCTGTTCCCACATTCAATTCCCAAAGTGCTGCAGTTGTGTATGGGTGACGATAGTTATTTAGCATCAGGTGAATCGTATGTTCGTTTACTCCTCTTATATATAAAAATGTTAAAATCAGTATTTAACACTTACCATCAGGTGGACAGTGTGCTCGTTTGTTATCCTATTGTGTTAAAAAGTAGAGTCTCAGTATAATTACAGGCTGTGAAGTATTTTATCTTGTCCTCAGAGGACACAACACATATTTCGGCTTCTTTGTTGTAAGTTGGCTGCAGGTATCCATGGACTGCAGTAACTACTTATTATCAGGTGGACTTTAAGTTCGTTTGTTACTTCAGTTTTATAAAGAAAAACTCGGCGTGTGTACGATATTACTACAGATGATTAATTTTAGATTTATCAATACGATACAGAAACAAAACGTCAGTCAAAGGTTTCGATATGAACAAATGCTTACCAAAGTGA
The DNA here is from genome assembly GCA_033319125.1 of Parnassius glacialis. Lineage (NCBI taxonomy): Eukaryota > Metazoa > Arthropoda > Insecta > Lepidoptera > Papilionidae > Parnassius > Parnassius glacialis. The sequence goes on along the minus strand of JAVANC010000009.1, from coordinate 35,887,480 downwards.
AGCTATCAGAAAACGCAGGGAATATTTCAATAGCTAGTTTCACTTTGAGGTATCTGGTGTCAACTCCTTTAAGAAATCGAAGTAGCGTCAACCCCGAATAGTAAACTACCAAATACTTGACAGTGTTGTAGTAGTGAGTTACCGTGACCAACTGGTGACCCAACTCCAAAGCCTATTGCTTCACCATGACAACGCACACTCAATACTAATAACGAGGTACTTCTTAGACAGTACACCGGTTAAGCTTTTGGATCACTCTACTTACATCCCTGAATTGGCATCATATAACCTGGTTATGTTTCATAAAATAAAAAATAAAAAACAGCTGAAAGGGATAACGTTTTCAGTAGGCTGTAGAAGAAGAGATGTCTCAGGCGAGCTGGACTGACTGTTTCAAAAATTGGTTCAGATGCATATATGAATTTATATTTTTATAATTTATTTATTAGTAAAATGTGTATATTACGTATTTAATTATTAATTATGTAGTAGTTCATTAATTTGTATTTGTAAATCAATATTATAATATATTTATCAGTAATAAAATACTATGAAAAGAACTTCGTTCCAACCGAGTGTTCCACGACCCTAACGTATGTTTTTTTTATTATATTAATAAGCTAGTACCTAATTAAGCTACATAAAGTCTTTATCTATATTGGACTATCTATACTAACCGTGTAGTGGCGTTGGAGGGAAACTGTATTAGGAGACGAGCAGCAGCATCTTCATGATTACAACTCGAAATAATCAAAACTTGCGGTTTCCAACCAACCTACCATAATAAGAAGACCTATGGGGAGGCCTGTGTTCAGTAGTGTACATTCAAAGACTATAATGGTAATGGATGTTGGAATATTGATCACTTTGCTTATATGAAGTGTCACTGCACTGTTACATAAATAATATTTTAGTAGATAGAAATGGAATTTTGATCAGTATAATATCTGTACTATTTTTGTACTCATTATTTGTCAGTTATTTCTGAATTCAATTTTTTAAAACTATTCACTGAGGGTGAATATGCAACTAACTGAGGTAGCCAATTCTCTAAAATACAAGTCGATTGTTCAGGTAGGGATACACAATATTGGTGTGTGACAGGAAATTAATTTTGGTAAGACAGGACAATCATACCTTACAGATTTTATTGTTTACCGATGAAATCACGCGTCGATCCAAGCGTCGTTTGCGGTTTTGAGCAGACAAGCACGAGACGCGGTCGGAAGAAGCAGAAAGGTTGATAATCGGCAAACCCTCTGCCCGTGGATTATGTTTCTTGCTTAAACTCTTCTCTGTAGACAGTCACTGTCTTGTCCTATACACGAGTACTACAACTTAATGGCATAATGAAGTAATATCACAATAACAAACATCAAAATGAAAACAAGAACATCGAACCGGAAAGTAACTTTTAATATCTTTTTTTAAGTGCCATTTTACAATTTAATTTAAAATGTTAAGTTGAAATGTGTAATTGTGCGCAAATTAAGAGTTATTTTTACACATTACAGTCCATATTATATGGATTTATTTTACAGAAGCCATTTTTACAACAATTTTTTAAAATTAAGGCTCTCCACCTTCATCATACCGAACACAGCAACATTGAGCTGCTATTTTACGCTAGTAGTGAGAGCGCGGTTCTACACCGGTCTAACCAATCCATTCTTGCTACAACTATAATATAGCTGCAACGTGACTCTACCACGTATAAAATGCAAAATTTATGTTTTTTATAGGCTAAGTGTGACAAACGAGCACACAGTCCATCTGATGGTAAGTGGTTGCTCCGCCCATAGACATCTACATCTATCCTCTATTACAAATCAAATTCAGATGCGTTGTCACCCGTGAGGACTAAGATGGAATGCCTCATTTCTAGTAAAAAGGACCTCCGGCCACCTGCACTCACCAAGCGAAACGCAGAGGTAAACCTCTACTTCACGCTGGTATTCTGTGAGGTCGTGGTACTACCCCGGTTCGAGCCGGCCCATCCGTGCGACAGCAAAAGCTGCCGCATGGTTCTACCACTGTTAAAATATTTATTTTTGTGTACATAATATTTAATTTTTCAAGTCGATATGGATCCTTTATTGCAAAAGCAGTCAAGCCGTGGAGTAATTCCCACTTGATATGTTTTTGATTTGTTACTAATACGAAACACAGTTCTGCTAGTTCATACTGCTAAAAATTAATATCAATTAAGTTAAGCGCACTCATTTTAAAGGTTTTTTTTTAATTTTAGTCTAGGCTACACAATCGGTGGAAGCGATCAACTGCATAACATATTATTAAGTTATTAACTTTTATTAGTGCATAACTAACATTTTGTATAATATTTCTCAAGGCAACAGTGGAAAACACTTATATAACTGTGAGAGCAGAAGAGTTATTTTAATCTCTTAACTTTGTTAATTATGACCTTAGGTTGCCCCAATTCATTAAGATGCCAGCGGTGAGTGGTAGAGAATAGCACAAAATTTAATTAGGGCCGAAGGCGAAGAATTGAAATGCTTATTAAATTTTGAGTTTGAAAATTAAAAACGTGGCAACTGGATATTTAAATAAAAAGTTACGTTTAGTTTTATAAATAAAAAGTTACAAATTTCAAATAAAAGTATTACAAATACATTTCCGGAATAGAATTTCAAACAAAATTTAGACCACTGTTGTTGCAATTCTAATTTCTTCGTAAAGTATACATTATGGAGGCTATTACAAATTCACTGCTGAACATAAGCCCGAATCACGATTACACTACATTACGCTACACGATTCAACACGGTAGAGCCACGCTGCAGCTATATTATTTTTGCAGCACTAATGCGTTGGCTCGATCGGGAAAGATCTCGATCTCACAGAATACCAGCGTAAAATAGCAGCTTAATGCTTCTGTATTTCATATCGTAAGTGTAGAGAAGTACAGACTATTTTTCTGATATCGAGGCATTCGATCTTCCTCCTTAGTCTTTAGGGATGGTAACGATTTTTTCTTTAGACTTTCATTTCTTTCATGCATGTTAACTTTTAATAGAGGGTAGAAATATATGTCTATTGGCTAAAGCATTCACTTACCATCAGGTATGTACAAGTAGAGCGATGGGTGCCCCATGCGTCATAATTTTGAACAGGTACTCTTTGTGGGAATTAAACGGAAGCTGGTCTACTTAGGTTCGTTGTGCACTGATAGGCTCCAAATTTTTAATCGTTTTTTTCTTTGAGTACATCATAATTAGTTTTCATTGGTAATAAATTTAATTTAATCGAAATCTTTTAACAAAATTTATTTTGTGAATTTTCTATCATACCATTATTTAAACATTTAAAAAACTTTTTTGTTATTGAGAAATTAGTGAAGGAACGAATCGTGTATTATTATAATCGCACAGAATTTTTCATACAAGATCCTCTAATACTCTTTTAAAATGTTTTTTAAATAAATGAAATTCTTCAAATAGTTTTCTAATCTGTATAATTGAAATAAATCAAAACTGTTATATAAATTAAAAAAAATATATATATTCTAAATCTTATCATTAGCAAATCACAGAAGCACAACGTAGTAAGATAAGTATGATTGAGAAATAATGGGGGCTTTGTAATCCGACAGATAAAATTTGTAAATGGCGTAGGAGAAACAATAATTCTTTTCTCTCTAGCAAATGGAAAAAGTAAGGACGTAATAAAATGTTAAATATTTAGCTTACCAATATTTCATTTGAGTTTTTTCAAGCAAGAACATAAGGAAAATGTAACTTATTTAGTTTTATTACTAGAATAATCGAAAAAAATATTATTTTTCCAAAACTTGCAGTGGTGACTAACAATTATTTACTATTTCATGTCTCTCACCTTCTTTTCCCTATCCTTTTACTACTGTGTAGATATACTTCTTATTGTAGGAAGGATTCGCCTTAATCGCCAGATAGATTGTTGATAGCAGCATTAGACGTATCGATCTCTCGTTTGAATGAACAAAATTTAAGTATATAATCTATGTGGTGATTGTTAAAAGTAATATAATGTGGGAGTAATGTAATGTTCATGGAGTTTGCTGTTTTCCTTACGCTTTTAATCATTATCAGCTCAACACATACAGCACATCAATTGTTTCGGACACAGGCGCAAAGTAGTCAGCCTGACTGCTTTCTGCAGGATACATTCGGAGAATGTGCGCAGTTATTGTATAACTTTATACCTTCCTCTTCCTTTCACCAACGAACAAGCAGAGGTTTGGTCAGTCTCCACCCTTTCATTGTCGACTTATAACACATTTGAACCAAATGGATTGTTTCATCGTTCGTTGAGTAAGTTGCGAGCATAGTCTTTCCAGACGATTATAATGTGGGTGTCTTAATGGCAAGAGTATATATTATATATAACGAAAATGCTTTTGTTAAATCAGTGCGCTTTATCATCTTCGGCTGCATCGCCGCTTACCATCAGATAGGATAGCACTGGCTTGAAATAGCAAAGAAAAAATTTCATTTATTCATTCATTACAGCCCTTTACAAGCCCACTGCTTAATATAGGCCTCATCCTTCCTTCGAGCTATATGGCCAGCCCATTTCCACTTAAGCTACCTAATTAGTTGGGTTATGTCGGTTACTCTGGTTCTACTGCAGATATCTTCATTTCAAAGTTTATCACGAAGAAAAACCCCGCGCAAAGCCCTCTACACAGCTCGTTGAACTATCTTGAGCTTCCTTATACGGCCACCAAAAGTCCCATCGGTCCAACCATTTCGGAGATTAGCTGGAAAAATAGAGACACAGATAGACAAAAATTGAAAAATTGTGTATTTGTTATAAGTACCGTATATAATTTCGTATGCTTGTAGTAAATAGCTGTTGATTTGACATTACATGCAGACACTTCATTTTTATTTATTTGTATAAATTGATTAGAATAAGGGTAAATGAGCACACAGTCCATCTGATGGTAAGAGCACGCTGTGGCCCGAAGTCACGATTAAGAATGAAAATGAAAATTTGTTGTCACCCCTGAGAACTGAAACGGAATAACTTATTACTAGTAAAAATGGTTGCCAGTTCTCTACACTCACTATACGAAACACAACAACATTGAGATGCTATTTTACGCTGGTATTCTGTAAGAACGTAGTCCTTCCCCAGTTGAGCCGACCCATTCGTGCTACAACTACAATACTAATATAGCTGCAGCATGGCACTACCACGTTAACGTGATATAATAAATGTACAACAATTGCCACTATAGGAAATGTTATGTTTGTTAATTATAACAATGACAAGCTGGCATTACCGTAATTTCACAAGCGGTAACGAGCGACGTTCATGTTGCAGAGCAATTTACTTGCATGCATATTGAACCCCGTTGTTGCTGACTTTTTCAGGTGTTTTTTGAGGTACTCACGGACTAACCTCACGACATGTGGAAGGGCACTCAGCCAACGATAGGTCATCTAAAATGTCAACGGACTGTTCATTTATAAAGTTTAGGTATCGCTGTCCGTTCAGTCGCTATGGCAGAAACACTAGTCCCAGTATGCGATCCTTAAATAAACCTGCCCATACGTTAACCGACCATCGGGTTTGGTGCCCGGTTTATCGAACAGCGTGCGGGTTAACCTCTGAATACACGTGTGTATTTCTGCGGTTCCACGGGCCGTTTCTGGTAAATGTCGACTCATCCGTCCAGATAATGTGCTCAATGGAACCAGGCAACCGTTGTTGCTGGTATAATAACCAACGGCAGAAAACTCGTCGGCGGTCGTGATCGCCGGGAACTAAAGCTTGCACTTTGTGTAATTACGTTACGCTTCAACACTTTGTGCACTGCACAGTATGACACACTTGTTCCATCCCGAAGTCTTAACAATTTATTTGGCGATACTTCTTGTACCTAGGTTCGGATACCTAACGTGTTGCCGTATTCACAATCACTATAAACGTACGCGTAAAGCATTATTAAAACAAAAAACGTAACATCAAGAATAATACCAACACGTAATCACAAGTAATAACAATTTAATAAACAAAACGGTTGAGCTGTCGCTCACGCACGCGTGTACATAATCAACACGAAACTGTTTCAAAAACTACAATTAATAACGAACCCCGACAAAACTGAAACCTACTGCGTCACAGCGTGAGGCAACACGAGCCGGCCGGGTTACATTCTGCCGTCATAATAAAGAAGGACGCAACTAACAAAAACGTAAAATGGAAATAAAAAATAAATTGATGAATTTTTCTTTCAGACCCTGTGTCTAAAGTATATTAAAAGGTATCTTTATGAAAATTGAAATATATACGTAGAGACATGAACATTTTAAGGACGAACTTATTTTTTTGATAATTTGTTTATTTATTTAAATAAAACCAATTTTCCTTTTCGTCTTAGCTTAAAAAATACACCTGGCAACACAAAAACATCGAAGGAAAGACGCATATAACTATTTGCGTCTTTCCAACCTAATAAATAAAAAAAACTGCCATTCATATAACATTTTTACATATTTTGGAAAGGTCATTTGAAGTTGAAAGGACGCTAATAGTAATTTACTTCTTTTTTCTTAGTAAATATTAGAAAAGCATTGGTAGTGAGACAAAAAATAACAACCCGCAATTCTTGAGTAATGATTTTAAAGAGGATATCATACAAGACTTACTACGATTATAATTAAAAATTAAAAATTTTGTACAACCGACTTTAATATAAATAATTAAGGATAACTCAAAAACTATTGGTCTGACCTCGATCAAATTTATATGGGACCACATGTGAAACACCAGCTCTTAATAATAAGATATAGAATAATAAGACAAGAATAATTGAAATTTAAGTAATCGATGCAAATATTGTTAAAGATGACGTAGCAACTGGTTAAATAAGTCTTTTCTTTTATGTTGAATTTGTATTAGACTTTTTTACTAAAAAAATGTCATCTGTGATCAACAGTTACGTCTAAAACTCTTACGATAATTTCTAAAATATTGATATTTGTGAATATTAAAAAAATTAAGTAGATGCGCCTTCTTATCATGAGTCGAATGGTATATTTAACTCATTTATTCAAAAATTGTTATATTCTACGTTTTTCTTTATGACCGCAGTATTGTTTCGTACCGAGCTAGATACAGGTCGACAGCGGAGGGAGTGTGGGTACAGTCGCGTTCTAAAGTACTACATGGTATTGGGCTATTGTTTTGTAATATTATAGTAATTAATTGTTTTATTGTATAATCATAATAGGTGTTTTACTAGTTACTTAGAATTTTGGAAGAGGTGGGAATTAAAAATGGATAGTGTTTACTTGGGTATTATTTGTTATTTCTATCGTAAAATATAAAGTAGTTTGTAACAAGAAAACTTAAATTAAGGGTGACACGCCGTCCATTATGACGTCTTAGGTCACATGGAAGCCAGATGTTGATGGTGTGTTGGTGTTACTGGATGCTACTTCATCATCACTTTCATCTTCGCTTGAGCTTCCGTCATCAGGTCGATCACATGGTAATTTTTTCGGTATTCTTCCTCAACACTTTTAACTTTACTGCATAATTTTCCCCATTCACCTTCTCCTATCATATTTACCTTTTCGTTCACTAGTTTAGTCATAAAACAATAGATATAAATAATTTTTCATTCCTTTCTTTTTAAAACATCGTCGCGAGTCGCAAAGTAAGCTGTGTATGCGACTGTATTTTTGGAGCGAACAAAGCGCGGGAAACAATAACATGCAGGCACAGTAATACTGGCGGATTGGTCCCCCGTCGCGCCCCCTTCGTACCAATATGTGATAAATCGCTCAGTACCCAAGTTCAAGGCCAGCGTTCTTTTTTCACCGTTCGCGCGTACATTAACCTCCATTAGTCAGGTGATATCAATTCAGTTTCCACTGCTGGTTTTATGTTTCAGTATTTTCATGATATTTTTTATGAAATTACCACGACCTCACAGAATACCGGCGTGAAGTAGAGGTTCACCTCTGCGTTCCGCTTGGTGAGTGCAGGTGGCCGGAGGCCCAATCCCCCCCCCCCCCATCAACATGGTAGTAAAATTGAACAGAAGACTACCCCAGGAGGGTACCAGAACCCCTGGAGAATCCCTCGCTGAGCATCCACGACCAAACCACTCCACTCCTGGGCGTGGGTGCTCAGGCTGCCCCGCGTATTCTGGGGGGGGGGGGCAAAATTCCGCTCGCGACTAATACTGCTCGGGGCAAGCTGAGCAATAAGACCAAGGCGACCCCTTTCACGCTATCCGTGAATTTTTGCAATATCAGGGGACTTCATTCCAACCTTAACGCTGTCCATTACCATCTAGAGACGGCGAAGCCGGCCTTGCTCTTTTTAACCGAGACTCAGGTGTCCTCTCCAGCTGATACTTCATATCTCTCTTACCCGGGGTACAAATTTGAACACTCCTTTGTGCCCCGGGCTGGAGTTTGCGTATACGTCAGGGAGGACATCTGTTTTCGACGCCTCGGCAGTCTTGAAGGTACGGACCTGTCCATCCTATGGCTGCGCGTAGACAGCGACGACCATCCCCGCGTCTACGGGTGCCTCTATAGGTCCCATAGTGGTAATGCCGACACAGACCGACTCATCGACCACGTCCAAATGGCATCGCTTCTTACATTACGCCTATTTGCTCTTTGTATTGTTACTGACTATTTAAGTCAATGTCAGTGATTTGTATGACATCATGTCATTGTACGATCTCAAAAGGTTTATTAATTGTTAAATAAATTCTCCTCTCATGTATCACAAAAGGGTTAGGCATGCTTTTGTAGTGTGTTAGCGGATATTTCTAATGTCCTTAAAATATCTTCTTTATTTCTGAGAAATGTCTTAGAACGCAAAACCGCAAGGAATATTTTTCTTTTGGTTACGAACACAGGTTGCTTGCGCTCACAAAATTAACGTTAAAATAGAAAATCAGCTTTCAACCATATTATTCATATATGGATACGTTTTGCAAATAACTTAGGTGCAATTAGAAGCGAAATGGTCGTCCACTAACTGATGTGGTCTGGATGCTTTCCAACTGCAACTGTCAAGAGACTTGGTTATGCATTTAATTGGACACTTTACTGTATAAATATAGGAACAGGTAGGTTCAGATTGTTTTATTATTGATAAATGACTTTATTTCTTTATTGATAAGTATTTGTAGAGTATTTTACTTATATATAAAAATTGGCGGCTCCGTGGTGCTGTGGCATTGAATTGCGGCGCTAAGGGCCGCGTGTTCTAATCCGCACGAAACAAGTATTTGCATGACCTACAAATAATTGTTCCGTGTCTAAATGTTTATCTTTTTGCAATTTATTTTGTAAACTCACTCTAATACGAGTATAGAGTAGAAAATCGTAATGATTGAAAAACGTTCCTCGACGTTTAAAAAAATAGGTGAAATGAGTGAATAAAAAAAAGTAATGTGAATAGCTTGTTTCTAATCATATTTTGTCGTGAAGCGACAATTAAAAAAAAGAACCTAACCCAAGAACAACAAAACAACAAAAGTAGAGCAAGAAAATATTATATTTAAAATTAAAAAAAATATTTACAATTTTATATAAAAAAATGAAGTACGAGGGTGGATTGAAAAGTACTCGGCCTAACCAAGAAAATAAACACATACTAAATCAGTTATATTTTTATTTTTCTACATAATCACCATCAAGTTCAATACACTTTTGCCACCTCCCCTTCCAAGCATTTAGACCGTTGAAAAAAAATGATTCTTCCTTAGAGTCAAAATATGCGTCTACAGCTGCTTTGACCTCGTCGTTTGTCGAAAATCTTTGACCTCCCAAGTGCTTTTTTAGGTTAGGGAACAGAAAGAAGTCTGTTGGTGCCAGATCAGGTGAATACGGCGGATGCGGTAACAGTTCAAAGCCACAGTTGTGAATTTCAGCCATTGACTGTACTGACGTGTGAACACGGGCGTTATCTTGATGAAACAGGACTTTTCTTCTGAGCATTCCTCGACGTTTTTCTTTTATTTCCTCTCGTAAACGACGTAGTAAGGTGCAGTAGTAATCAGAGTTTATAGTCTGACCCCTTTCAAGATAATCAATCATAATCACACCTTTCGAGTCCCAGAATACTGAAGCCATCACCTTATTTGCCGACAAAATCGACTTAGCCTTTTTAGGGGGTGGTGAAGCAGGTCTTCTCCACTGTTTTGATTGTTGTTTTGTTTCCGGTGTACAGTAATGAACCCATGTTTCGTCTATAGTAACAAAACGATTCAAAAATCATCTGCATCGGCTTCAAATAACTCCAAACAGTCGCGTGAAATAGTCAATCGCGTCCTTTTTTGTTCAACTGAAAGCAGTCGCGGAACCCACCTCGCAGACACCTTGTGGAAACCCAACTCGTTGACAATGATGTTTTGAGTTCGTTCATAAGAGATGCCTATAATCTCGGCTATCTCTCTGATTTTTAATCTGCGGTCTCCCATTATTAAATCAAGTACTTTTTTAATATTTTCGTCAGTAGTTGACGTCGAAGGCCTTCCAGAGCGGGGTTCATCTTTCACACTCTCCCTACCACGCTTAAATTCTGCTATCCATTTTTTGACGGATGAATATGACAGAACACAATCGCTTAATGTACTGACCATGTCATCATGGATGGCTTTTGATGATAGCCTCTTCTTATGGAGGTACTTAATGACGGCACGCTGCTCGATTTGCTCCATTCGCGGAAATTATGTCCGATTACTTTGTTAATAAATTTATAAAATCACAACTAATTATCGCACACGTTTCGAACTTCACAGTAGTACATAGTCTGAACTGAACTAAATAATGTGGGTAGATTTGATTTTTAGAATTGAATGGATTTGTGTTAGGCCGAGTACTTTTCAATCCACCCTCGTATGATGATGGTGATGGGTGACGTGAAATTACAATTAGATAGAAAATAAAGGTAGAAAAATATTGAAGCGGAGCCTGAAGGTCAAAGTGGCACACGCTGCGCTTGGAGTAGGAGTAAGCACACGCTGAGCTTGGAGTTTCTTGGCAGTGGTGGCACGCATCGCCTGGTCTAGGCACACGCAGCGTCTGGATTTGGCACACGTAGCGCCTGGAGTAAACAATCGCAGCGCCTAAAGATAGCACGGGCACTAGTAGGTGGAGGTGCAGGCGACGACTCCAGATGAAGGAAGGCTTGCAGGATCCCGGAGTAGTGCGGCCCCGCACTTGGAGTAGGTTAGGCGACGACTTCGTGTGAAGACTGAGGCTTGCAGGATCCAGGAGTAGTGCGGCCCCGCACTTGGAGTAGGTTAGGCGACGACTTCGTGTTAAGACTGAGGCTTGCAGGATCCCGCAGCAGTGCAGCCCCGTGCTTGGAGTAGACTACGCCGACGACTTCAGGTGAAGACAGAGGCTTGCAGGATCCCGGAGCAGTGCGGCCCCGCGCTTGGAGTAGACTACGCCGACGACTTCAGGTGTAGATAGAGGCTTGCAGGATCCCGGAGTAGTGTGGCCCCGCGCTTGGAGTAGATTAGGCGACGACTTCACGTGAAGACCGAGGCTTGCAGGATCACGGAGCAGTGTGGCCCCGCGCTTGGAGTAGACTAGGCGACGACTTCAGGTGAAGACCGAGGCTTGCAGGATCCCGGGGCAGTGCGGCCCCGCGCTTGGAGTAGACTAGGCGACGACGTCAGGTCAAGACCGAGGCTTGCAGGATCCCGGGGCAGTGCGGCCCCGGGATAAGGCCTTTAGGAGATGCTTCAAGTTTGGAAGCTGAAGCGAGACTGTCTGTATTCACCGATGGTTCGGCTTTTATACCTTTTTAGAGAGAACGGGAAATTATTTAAATTAAAAGGAAATTTTTGTAAATGACCCAGAGCAAAAGAGTATTTATGTGGAAATATTGAAATAAAAACATCAGACCGGTAACGAATTTGAATAAAAATTGCCATGACAACCAAATAAATAACGATGTCAAAAACTAACAATTTTTGGTTTCAGGCTTATAATTAAAAATCAACAAGATTTAAGTAAGAAATGAGATATTATTGATATAGGAAAAAAAAATATCGCAATAGCGCGCATGAAACCCGAAATTGCAGAGTTACGGAGAACTAAATAAAAGATCGAAAAAGGTAAGACTCCATCGACACCGATTTAAAAAGTGCTGATAGCGTGAAAACACGAAGTGAAAATGATTTGTTATTGTGTAAAAACGTTACAGGATCCTATGGAAATAAAGGTGATGCAAAATATGAATGCAGAAAATCAAAAACAGAATGGAAAAATAAATTTAAAATAGTGTAAAATGATATGTAAGTACCATAACACTACAATTTCTTAATTATAAGTATTAGTACCGATGCCTCTACAGGTCCCGGTACTAATTAATATAAAAAAAGTCGTGGAACAGTAGTGCGGTGGTCTTGATATTCAAGAAAGGTGACAACGCTATAGTGATAATCTACAGTATATAGATACAGGGCAGTAAATGATACGGTATCTACTTTAATGGTTCTTGGTGACGATAAAGTCATTAAAGCAAAAACGCTGGAGGGCCTCAGAACAGATCCAGCTCGGCTGAGAAGTCTCATGTACCTTAAGACATGAAAACAATTGTGTGTAAGCAGTGTGTATTTTATTGAAGACATATGAATCTTAGACGTGGTTCTTCACTACTGGCCATATGAGGAAGTTCAAGGTCGTTCAGCTAGCCAAGGAGAGGACAATGCTCGTACTTTCTCTGTTATACTTCGTAATGGGACTATCCAAAGTAAAACCAGAGTATCCGATATAGCCCAATGGGTTAGTGAACTGTAATGGTAGTAGGCCATATATCTCCAAAAACTGACAGTCGATAGAGAAGACAGGTTCTCAAGTGGTAGCGTCGTACCGGTTAGCGAAGTGTAGAACGGCCTCCCTGCCCTTCGCTTACCGGTAAGAGATGCAGGAAATCAATAGATGATAGTGACTCAGGATCGTGTTGTGGACTTGTAATGATGATGATGATAATGATGCTGATAAGGTGTAGGATTACCACACACATGTGTGTGTGTGTTTGCATATGTATGTAAGTACATGCGAGTGGTTTGCAATTTATGACATATTATCAAATATTAAACATATATGTATATATTGAATACAACAAATTTGGTTCTGATACATGGTATAAATGTCAATTATATACAATATTTATTTCCAAAATATTATGTGCGTCTTAATCACTGCATGTGTGCCGAAATAGAACACCACAAAATCCCGTTATGTTAGAAAATAAACACCAGTTGCTTTTTTTTTCAGAAATAAATATCTATAAACGCCTTAAATCTAAATATTTTAAATCAACCAGGAACATGTACAACATGAAACAATAACCATCTGGCTAAGTGCATTCAGAACTCTCTGCATTGTCCGCGGAGTGAGAGGATTGTCAAAGACCTCGCTATACCGACGCTCGTGTCAGTTAGAGGTAAAAAAACAACATACAATTTGCAAATTATTTTTTTTAATTAAAATTAAATGTTTTATTGGTGAAGTTTCCTAGAGTAAAGTTATTTCTTAACGTTTGAATGCTGATTATGATATTGCACTTAAGAGAGATTATTCTTAGAGTTGTAGTTTCAATTCTTTACAAGTGAAAATGTTAAATTCGGCTTTGAAAGGCAAACATTTAATAATTTTTATTGAATACTGATAACCGTATAGAATAGAATAATTTTTATTAAATATAGAATGCGGGAATATTTATGGAAACCAATATTTTATTTTAACCACTGTACTAGTGAAATAAAACAAAATAGAAAAAAAGAAAGAAAGAAAGATATTTATTCACTGGTACTATACACATCATAATAATTATAAATAAATAAAAATTTTGTACAACCGACTTCAATTTAAATTATTAAGAATAAATCAAAACCTATTAGTCAGACCTTCAACAAATTTATATGGGATTACATGAGAAGCACCAGCTTGCACATTAAAAAAGTCATCGAAATTGGTTCATCCAGAAAAAAGTTATGAGGTAACACACATAAAAAAGAAAGAAAAAACATACAGTCGAATTGCGTACCGTATCCTTTTTGAAGTCGTTAGAAAAGAGAGTTAAACATAGGGTGGTTTAGGACTGAAAGTGATGGGATGTGTACTGTGAGCCAATGAAAAGGTTATCTCAGCGTAGTGATGCAAAAAGTTAGTGAAAATAAAAAATAAAATAATTATTAAAGTTTTAATGCGATGACACAATTGTTGATTTTCGCAATATTGCTAATAATGAAACGTGATGGCACAATTGTTGATTTTCGCAATATTGCTAATTTGATAATGAAATTTATTCCATTGTCAAAATATTTTTATTTTTGCAATCATTATACCAAATTAGTAATATTAACTCACATTAAGATATTATGGTTTGGTGGTTTCTCTAACGCCGTTAAAAAATTTCATAATACATAGAATAACATAATAAAGAGACTTGACGTAGATTTATATAACAAATAATAGAAACTTGTTTGTTGTTAGATATACTTCAGCGAGAAAACAGAACTTTTTGAATTTTTAACTAGTACTTGAAAAACTTAATGAATCTGTTTTGTAAAATTAAACTGTAGCACTGTCAGCTTGAATATAATTTGAAAACTCGGCGAATTCTATTGTTTTCGGTGTGATTTTTTTCACAAGGGTAGAAAATATTGTTACAAAGACGTTCGTTTTAGTGAAATCTACAAATCATGCAAGTTTAAAATAAATAGATAAATTAATAATGTCCTCCAGTTAGAATTGCGGTCACCTTTTACACGGAGACTAGTTATCTGCGTAGTATAAGATTATAGTGTCCAAGTGTATGACAGGTGCGCTGTCTTTTTTTTTTATAGGATAAGGGTGACAAACGAGCACACAGTCCACCTGATGGTAAGTGGTTGCTGCGGCCCATAGACATCTACATCTATCCTCAATTACAAGTCAAAATGTAGATGCGTTGTCACCCGTGAGGACTAAGATGGAATGCCTCATTTCCAGTAAAAAGGGCCTCCGGCCACCTGCACTCACCAAGCGAAACGCAGAGGTAAATCTCTACTTCACGCTGGTTTTCTGTGAGGTCGTGGTACCACCCCGGTTCGAGCCGGCCCATCCGTGTGACAGCAAAAGCTGCCGCGTGGCTCTACCACTGTTATAATCTAATCTAATGTCTAATCCCTTACTCTCAAAATTCAATGAAACAGCAATCCGTCACGATCGAAGAGAGATCAGGCACAGGAATACGGCTTTACGTGCTTTATGGAACCCTGTCCCGAGCCATGGGAGTGAAACACCGCCATCTTCCTGACTCTGGGCTGCAACTATGAATTTATTTACAGAAAACTCCAATAACCGATATTTTGACCATTAGACTATATAGGCCAATTGCATGACAAATAAACAATAAAATCATTAATATCAAAAAGTCCTTCTGTGAGTAATGTGACGGTGAAATTAGATCCTAATGCAATATGTTTCGTAATCGGTACAGTTACTTCATTTTTAAAAACAAACAAAAGTATACAACGTTTTGCGTATATTTCATCTTTTTCATTAGTCCGTAAATGTCCACTGCTGGACGTAGGCTTCTCTCGCTTGGTGGGTGGTTGACGATCAATATTATATGACAAGAGAATATTTCGTAGATTGTTATTGCAATAAACTGTAAGCCTTAACTAACATGATATCCGGTATTAAGGGATTATTGTTCGCACATCAGTTTACCTAACATCACAGGCTCAATGTAAACCTTCGAACAGAAATGTAGCATGAAATCTAACGCCACGTTAGAGCTGTCCTTTGTACATGAAATGTATAGTTTGTGATAATACCCATAAAACAATTTTAAAGACCTATTTTCTTCGTATTATTTGTCACATATTTGAAATAAAATAATAATAATTATGAAATAGTATTATTTTGAATAAGCGAATTTAAATAAAAGGCCACCACATTTTTCCCTACAACAGAAACTCCAAAATATATGACAATTAAGTATGTAGCTAAGTGTCACCTGTCTTAAAGTATGAAAATTTATTTTATTGGAATTTATGTGGTGATGGGCTAAATTAGTGTGTAACGGAATCTCGCCTCCACCTCCGCAATGGTGGAACTTCTGCGAAAAATCATACCACCGTCTTTGCATTCGCTTCTGTAACATTTTTGCGAAGTTGTTAAGGAGGTTACGCCAGACATAGTGGCAAATTGTACTCCTCAGACTTCTGTACAATTTGCTGAGGGTATGTATGTCGTCTATGGTGCTAAAGCCTTTTCGGAAACCGGCTTGTTTGGGAGGCTGGAAGTTATCAATTCTGCGCGCAAAACGCTTCGTAATGACTCTCGAAAATAGTACCTACTCGTAGAAGCGCCTCAGAAGGGAAATCGGTCGGTAGTTCTTCAAGAGAGCGTTGTCACCTTTTTTGAAAAACAAGACCACCGCACTTCTGCTCCACGCCTCCGCTGTAATGCCACCATATATATATATATATATATATATATATATATATATATATATATATATATATATATATATATACTCGTACCTTAAAGTATATTACAGCTGTTTTAATATGAAATATTACCAACAATGATATTCAACAGTTGACTTTTAATAGGCTGTATCGGTGGCACCCGCACCCATAGTATAGTTAAGGCATAAGGCATAGTTAAGGAGTCCCATGCTGAGACCGCCATGACCTGACATTAGTTTCGCTTCATATTTTATTAAGTTTAGTCTGTTTTGTACATATGCACTACGATAACATTACCTTCCTTGGTGAAAATATGTTTTTATTTTTATATTTAAGTAATTGTAGCAAATGAGCACACATTTCATTAAGTGCATGCAAAAGGAATCTATTTTTGTAAGTCGATGTCTGCATCACTCTTTGAGTGCCAGAATTTTGATCGTCAAGTTCACAAAACTGCTATAGGCTTTTTTTATAGAATTGGGGTGACAAACGAGCATACAGTCCACCTGATGTTAAGTGGTTGCTGTGGCCCATATACATCTACATCTATCTTCGATTAAGAATCAAAATGCAGATGCGATGTCACCCGTGAAGACTAAGATGGAATGCCCCGTTTCCAGTAAAAAGGGGACAACGGTTCTCTACACTCACCATACGAAACACAGCAGAGTTATGTTGCTATTTTACGCTGGTATTCTGTGAGAGCGTGGTCCTTCCCCGGTCGAGCTGACCCATTCCTGTTACAACTATACCAGTAACATAGCTGCAGAATGGCTCTACCACGTAAAAAGGCTGCTAAGATCTTGTTAAACGTCCGTAACTAATTACGGCGAAGACGTCCCGTTGTTTTAAAAACACGTATTTTAAATTAAATTTTAACATGGCACATAAAAAATGATATCAAAATAGTGACCTGGACGGTAATGTGATATAATATGCTTGTGGAATCGGCTACCACCAGCCATCCAAAAAACTTTTTAAACGGCTAGCAACCTTCTGTTCCTACCTTCAAATTCCCAGGTGCTGCAGTTGTGTATAGGTGACGATAGTTATCTAGCATCAGGTGAATCGTATGTTCGTTTGTTCCTTTTATATATAAAAATGTTAAAATCAGTATTTACCACTTATTATCAGGTGGAATGTGTGCTCGTTTGTTATCATATTGTGTTAAAAAGTAGAGTCTCAGTATAATTACAGGATGTGAAGTATTTTATCTTTTTGCTGTGAGAATACAACTTATCTTTCGCTTTCTTTGTTGTAAGATGGCTGCAGGTGTCCATGGACCGCAGTAACTACTTATTATCAGGTGGACTTTAACTTCGTTCGTTACTTTAGGTTTATAAAAAAAAAACTCGGCGTGTGTAGAATATTACTACAGATGATTAATTTTAGATTTATCAATACGATACAGAAACGAAACGTCAGTCAGAGGTTTCGATATGAACAAATGCTTACCAAAGTGAAGCTATCAGAAAACGCAGGGAATATTTCAATAGCTAGTTTCACTTTGAGGTATCTGGTGTCAATTCCTTTAAGAAATCGAAGTAGCGTCAACCCCGAATAGTAAACTACCAAATACTTGACAGTGTTGTAGTAGTGAGTTACCGTGACCAACTGGTGACCCAACTCCAAAGCCTATTGCTTCACCATGACAACGCACACTCAATACTAATAACGAGGTACTTCTTAGACAGTACACCGGTTAAGCTTTTGGATCACTCTACTTACATCCCTGAATTGGCATCATATAACCTGGTTATGTTTCATAAAATAAAAAATAAAAAAAAACAGCTGAAAGGGATAACGTTTTCAGTAGGCTGTAGAAGAAGAGATGTCTCAGGCGAGCTGGACAAACTGTTTCAAAAATTGGTTCAGATGCATATATGAATTTATATTTTTATAATTTATTTATTAGTAAAATGTGTATATTACGTATTTAATTATTAATTATGTAGTAGTTCATTAATTTGTATTTGTAAATCAATATTATAATATATTTATCAGTAATAAAATACTATGAAAAGAACGTCGTTCCAACCGAGTGTTCCACGACACTCACTTATGTTTTCATTTATTATATTAATAAGCTAGCACATAATTAAGCTACTTAAGTTCTTTATCTATATTGGAACATTGATACTAACCGTGTAGTGGCGTTGGAGGGAAACTGTATTAGGAGACGAGCAGCAGCATCTTCATGATTACAACTCAAAATAATCAAAACTTGCGGTTGCCAACCAACCTACCATAATAAGAAGGCCTATGGGGAGGCCTGTGTTCAGTAGTGTACATTCAAAGACTGTAATGGTAATGGATGTTGGAATATTGATCATTTTGCTTATATGAAGTGTCACTGCACTGTTACATAAATAATATTATAGTAGATAGAAATAGATTTTTGATCAGTATAATATCTATACTATTTTTATACTTATTATTTGTCAGTTATTTCACAATTCAATTTTTTTAAACTATTCACTGAGGGTGAGTATACAACTTACTGAGGTAGCCAATTCTCTAAAATACAAGTCGATTGTTCAGGCAGGGGTACACAATATTCGTGTGTGACAGGGAATTAATGTTGGTAAGACAGGACAATCATACTTTACAGATTTTATTGTTTACCGATGAAATCACGCGTCGACTGAAGCGTCGTTTGCGGTTTTGAAAAGACAAGCACCAGACGCGTTCGGAAGAAGCAGAAAGGTTGATAATCGGCAAACCCTCTGCCCGTGGATTATGTTTTTTGCTTAAACTCATCTCTGTAGACGGTCACTGTCTTGTACTAAATATGAGTACTACAGCTTAATGGCATAATCAAGTAATATCTTAATAACAAACATCAAATTGAAAACAAGAAATTCACAAAGAAGAACCGGTAAGAAACTTTTAATATCTTTCTTTAAGTGCCATTTTACAATTTAATTTAAAATTTTAAGTTCAAATGTGCAAATTAAGAGTTATTTCTACACATTACAGTCCATATTATATGGATTTATTTTACAGTAGCCATTTTTGCAACTATTTTTTAAATCTAAGTCTCTCATGGTTTTCGAGAGTGTTGAAGCCGATAGTGCTGTCGAAATGTAAATCCAAGATGGCGGCTACAATAGGTATAATTTTTTTCATCATGGGTGTCATTTTCATGGTTTTCGAGAGAGTTTAAGCCGATAGGGTTATCGAAATGTAAATCCAAGGTGGCGGCTGCAATGGGTATCAATTTTTTCATCATGGGTGTCATTTTCATGGTTTTCGGGGGTGCTGATGCCGATAGTGCTGTCGAAATATAATCCAAGATGGTGGCTGAAGTAGGTACCAAGTTTTTCATCTTGGGTGTAATTTTCATGGTTTTCGAGGGTGTTGAGGCCAATAGTGCTGTCGAAATGTAAATCCAAGATGGTGGCTGCAATAAGTATCAATTTTTTCATCATGGGTGTCATTTTCATGGTTTTCGAGAGAGTTTAAGCCGATAGGGTTGTCGGAATGTAAATCCAACGTGGCGGCTGCAATGGGTATCAATTTTTTCATAATGGGTGTCATTTTCATGGTTTTCGGGGGTGCTGATGCCGATAGTGCTGTCGAAATGTACATCCAAGGTGGCGGCTGCAATAGATATCAAGTTTTTAATCTCGGGTGTCATTTTCATGGTTTTCGAGGGTGTTGAATCCGATAGTGCTGTCGAAACGTATTTAAACTACTTTAAAAATTCCGTATAATCATGTAATACGTAATTTTTTAATGCGCTTAAGGTATGCCCAATAGTATTTACCAATATTTAGTTTTGTTACTAGATTAATCGAAAAAAAATTTATTTTTCCAAAACTTGCAGTGGTGACTAAAAATTATTTATTATTTCATGTCTCTCACCTTCTTTGCCCTATCCTTTTACTACTGTGTAGAGACACTTATTGTAGGGAGGAACGCCTTAATCGCCAGATAGATTGTTGACAGCATCAGACGTATCGATCTCTCGTTTGAATGAACAAAATTTAAGTATAAAATCTATGTGGTGATTGTTAAAAGTAACATAATTTCGAAGTAATGTAATGTTCATGGAGTTTGCTGTTTTCCTTACGCTTTTAATCATTATCAGCTCAACACATACAGCACAGCGCGATTACATTTCAATCAGCCAAAACAAATCTCAACTGTTTCGGACACAGGCGCAAAGTAGTCAGCCTGACTGCTTTCTGCAGGATACATTCGGAGAGTGTGCGCAGTTATTGTATAACTTTATACGTTCCTCTTCCTTTCACCAACGATCAAGCAGAGGTTTGGTCAGTCTCCACCCTTTCATTGTCGACTTATAACACATTTGAACCAAATGGTTTGTTTCATCGTTCGTTGAGTAAGTTTCGAGCATAGTTTTTCCAGACGATTATAATGTGGGTGTCTTAATGGTAAGAGTATATATTATATATAAAGAAAATGCTCTTGTTAAATCCGTGCGCTTTATCATCTTCGGCTGCATCGCCGCTTACCATCAGGTAGGATAGCACTGGCTTAGAATGGCAAAAGAAAACATTTCATTTATTCGTTCATTACAGCCCTTCACAAGCCCACTGCTTAATATAGGCCTCTTCCTTCCTTTGAGCTATATGGCCAGCCCATTTCCACTTAAACTAACTAATTAGTTGGGTTATGTCGGTTACTCTAGTTCTACTACAGATATCCTCATTTCAAAGTTTATCACGAAGAAAACCCCGCGTAAAGCCCTCTACACAGCTCGCTGAGCTACATTGAGCTTCCTTATACGGCCAGCAAAAGTCCCATCGGTCCAACCATTTCGCAGATTAGCTGAAAAAAATACAGACACAAATAGACAAAAATTGAAAAATTGTGTATTTGTTATAAGTACCGTATATACTTTCGTATGCTTGTAGTAAATAGCTGTTGATTTGACATTACAAGCAGACACTTCATTTTTATTTATATTTTTATAAATTAAAATCAGAAGTAGTGATATTTTTTATAGAAAAAGGGTAGGAAATGAGTACACAGTCCATCTGATGGTAAGAGTACGCTGTGACTCAAAGTCACGATTAAGAATGAAAATGCAAATTCGTTGTCACCCCTGAGAACTGAGACGGAATACCTCATTACTAGTAAAATTGGTTGCGGGTTCTCTACACTCACTATACGAAACACAACAACATTGAGATGCTATTTTACGCTGGTATTCTGTGACAGCGTAGCACTTCCCCGGTTGAGCCGACTCATTCGTGCTACAACTATAATACTAATATAGCTGCAGCATGGTTCTACCACGTTAACGTGATATAATAAAGGTACAGCAATTGCCACTAGAGGAAATGTTATGTTTGTTAATTATAACAATGACAAGCTGGCATTACCGTAATTTCACAAGCGGGTAACGAGCGACGTTCATGTTGCAGAGCAATTTACTTGCGTGCTTAATGAACCCAGTTGTTGCTGACTTTTCAGGTGTATTTTAAGTATTCATATAATATAATTCGGAAATATGAATATCACACTTATGTCTAATATACCTGATTTTTAGAAAATGATACTGGAATCATTTGTAACAATATATATAAAATGTGTAATGTGTATATATATGTAAATGTAACTAAGTAATTGTTTTATAATTTAAACCTATGATTTTAATTTATATATTTTAGTATTGCTGTCAAATTGGTAAATGTTTTGCATACATATACGCATGGAGCAATTTTGTAACGACTACACTTTTTAAATAACGTTTGAATAAATATGTGTGTGTATAATAAATAAATCGCTTTTTATATCGTTTGGTTTATTCAAATCCTTATTACTACGCAAGAAATATATATATATATATATATATATATATATATATATATATATATATATATAAAATTAAAAATTTTGTACAACTGACTTCAATATAAATAAAATGAATACATCATCAATGTAGTCGAATTCAAATAAATACGCATTATTAAAGATAACTCAAAACTACTGGTCAGATCTTGATCAAACGTATATAGAACCAAATGAGAAGCACCAGTTTTTAAATAAAAAAAAAACAATCATCAAAATCAGATCACATAAAAAGGGCTGATGTAACACATAAACAAAACAGCCGAATTGAGTAACTCTTTCTTTTTTGAAGGCGGTTAAAAAGAATATGTGGTGTGTAGGAGGAAACTGTGCTAATTTGTACCTCAAATGCCAGTCTCATGAAATTGAAATGAATGTAATCATATCCAAAAAATTAAACAAATATCATAATTAAACAAAAATACATTACATAGTTATACGAGTAAAGTTAAAGTTTTGCGAATTATTTTCAATCTATTTTATTTCTTACATTCAATGAGATTTAAATATATAGGTATAACTCACATTATGAGATCTACCAGATATAATATTAGTGTTAATATTTAAAAAAAAAAAGCCCTAAATATCTTAAATTGCGACTAAGAGCCAAGGCTTCAAGCGTTATGTTTCCTTTGTGTAAGCGACTAGAGCGTACCGTGAGAGTAACCTATGTAGAGACAAACTTAGAACAGGACTAGGGATTTCGATCAAATATAATTCATGAAATTATACGTAAATTAAAATTACAGTCTGTTTCTTCTTTATTGGCTTGTAAAAGTCCACAGTTGGACATGAGCCTCTTCCGTTGTAGGGAAAAATTTGCCTTAATCGTCACGCTTGACAAACGGATTGACGATCGCTTCGCCGCAAGTTACGCACGTTCGACTTGACCTGAACTTCCAAACTAGACCATTTTGATGTCTTACATAAAAAATCGCTTCAAACCTCACTTTTTGGAAGCTGTAGGATTTTTGTAAATATTTTCCAACTCTTACGACACCCACCGGACGAAATGAAGAAATGGAATTTTTTCAGTTTCAGCCATGAGGCAATTACAGTTTAATTATCATATATTGAGATACCTCGTAAGCTGTCCATTGTTTTTAAATATTTATCGGTAAGAAGGTTTCTATGGTTATCGTCAACGATACGAAGCACAGTGGTATTATACTGACATTTTAGGCTGGTAGGTATTGTGTGAAAGCGCAGTCCTTACCTGTTCGAGCCGACCGATTCGAGCCATAGCCATTCTTCAGCTTCGTTTCTTCGTTTTCTTCGTTTTTTTTTTTTATAAAAGCTGTAACGTGTTTCTACCTTTTAAATTAGTTTTATGGATAACATACAAATAATCACTTTAGAACACTTTGTTATTAAAATATTAGACATCTGGTTTCAATAAATCATAATAACGGTGAGTGGTAATATTCAATTAGCGACTTCACAACTATAAAGGCTTTATTCTTGAATAAGAATATGAAGCCCTCAAGGTATAACTTAAGAATAAGAAACTGTGAATACTCCAAGAGACTTGTTAAAATTAAAAGTTTCGATGTTACAAAGTTTTATAAAACTTAAGTCCTAAGTCAGACAAGTCTTTATACTCTAAATAAAACTTTAGGTAGAAGACCAGTTAAATTAGGTACATAATTTTTCTGCCGACTTCCAAAAAGGAGACGGTACTCAGTTCGACTGTATGTTTTTTTATGTGTGTTACCTCATAACATTTTACTGGGTGAACCGATTTTGATCATCCTTTTTTATTTGAAAGCTGATACTTTTCATGTGGTTCCGTATGAATTTGATCAAGGTCTGACCAACACTTTTTGAGTTATTCTTAATAACTCATATTATTAAAAAAAATTGTAAAAAAATTTTGATTTTTAATTATTTACAAACTGTCCATGTGACACAATAGTTGGTGGCAGGTGTAAAAAAGGCTCCAAGAATAGAAAGCCGATATAAAACCAGGTTTTAGCGGTTCTGATAATAAAACTAGAACGAAAGTGTAAACCTAAAATAAACAAGAATTGAGTACTGCAATAAGATTCGTTGTAGAGAGTTCACATTATTTTTATCAACCGACTTCAAAATGGAGGAGTTTTGGAATTCTTCCCAATCTTTTTTTATGTATGTTCACCGATAACTCAAAGAAGCCTGAACCAATTTGTAAATTATTTTTTTGTTTCAAAAGGGTCTTCCCAGGTGGTCTCATTTAAATGTTATTAAAATATATGGAGGGGTTTAATAAATTCTATTATAAATTATATTTGTATTGAAGTTTGTTGTATAAATTTTACCACTTGTTTATATA
This sequence comes from Parnassius glacialis, assembly GCA_033319125.1. Lineage (NCBI taxonomy): Eukaryota > Metazoa > Arthropoda > Insecta > Lepidoptera > Papilionidae > Parnassius > Parnassius glacialis. The sequence continues at coordinate 35,862,884 of JAVANC010000009.1, read as the reverse complement.
ATACATTTTAGCCAATTAAGTTAAAAAAATTTAATCAGTCACATTTGTGTGAGCCTGTTTTATGATACAGTAGAATATTATGTTACGTTTTGTAATTCTGTTTTATGAATAAACTAGCTCTTCCCCGCGACTTCGTCCGCGTGGATTTTTTTTGCAGAACCCAAAATAAAAGTTGTCTTATTTACTCCTTATAACATCAGCTATCTGCCAGCAAAAGTTCCATCCAAATCGTTTAACAGACTTTTGCGGAATGCGTGTTCACGTCAAAATAGCTCGCAGATGTCAGATTTTTTCAGACTTACTTAACATTTATAGTTATATTTTGAACAATTTACACAAAATCTTTATTAATTATAGCTTAGTTGTTATTCTGATGTATAAACTATAACACTTTAAAGTTTAATTAAAATCCATTCAGTAGTTTTTGAGTGAAAGGGTACAAACATCTATACATCCTCACAAACTTTTACATTTATAATATTGGTTGGACTAGTAGGAAGTAGGATATCTGCATTAAGTTTGATTGTATGATGAAAATACACCCGTATCTTTGCATACGCCACCGTATAAGAAGAAAATGTTTCCGTAAACCTCAATGTGTGAACGCGCTGTTAGTTATGTTTGTTTTACTGGTAAAAAAAATAACTTCCTTGATAATATTGAGTGAAACTCATAAAATGATATTTACATGCATCGTCATCACCATTATTACAGCCTTTTACTAGTGCACTGATAATCATCCAAGGAAGTCCACAAAGCACGATATCAAGGCATCTATTACCAGGTGTTCACACAATCTAGTGGGGAGCCGATTCTAATCTGTTTACAGTTAATTTGTTTACATAAATATTTTCTGTGTAATTTTAATATGAAGGTATATTTTATAAATATAATTAAATGTGTAAAATAATATGATAACCGAATTTTTGACTTACGATATAATATTTACCTTGAAGGATTTAAAAGCCTGACAAAATTTTAATTAAACATTTTCGCTCTAGAGAACACCTTAATAAACAATGGCCTATCAGTCTAATTAAATATCAGTTTACTGTTTGAAACGTGATATTCAATAAAATGTTTTGTGTAATGTAAGGCTTAATCAAAGGTATGAAGTTTTTACTTGATTATGTGGTAGCAACACGAAGGAATCAATCACCCTATTTCGTCCCGTTGGTGTCGTTAGAAGCGACGATGGAGTATGGGTTTGTACAACCTACAAGTATTTAACAAGTAATTTGTATTATGTTAATTTGGTGAAATGTACCGCTCGGTTTCTTACTGGTTTTTCCAAGTATAGAAGTTTTTTCAGAACCAGTGGTTAAATTACTTTCAATGGGAATTATTTATAATCTATAATGAATATAAAACTATTCTATACTATTCTATGTATATTGTATAGCCATCTCTTTTAGCTGACTTGAAAAAAGAGGAGGCTTATAATTCGAGTGTTCGTGTTACGCGATATCAATTTTTTATTATTAAATAGGTTATACTTTCCGTTAGGGAGGATCCATAAAATCTTGGAGAAATAATTTTACCCCTAAGTGTGGCAAAATAGGTGATGAAGTTTTTAACATAACTATTGTCCTTTGAAAATGGTATTTTTTTAAAAAAAAAAGTGAAAACCGACTTAAAAAAAATAAAAGGAATAAAATTATTTATATTCTGAAGTATGTGCTATGATGATATATTATATAGAAGATGAAATCCCCAAAATATTGTTTTATTCCAGAAGTAACACCCAGACCGACACAGATTAAGAAAGTCGGGAAGCAGCATCAAATGTTCTAGGCTGGTACTGCAATTGTCAATCTGCCAAGCGTGACGATGACGTCAAATTCTCCAATAGACTTTTGCGGGCCGATTACAAAGAAAAAAAATAACTAAATAGCTTTTACTATATAATAGAATTAAGTCTATTCTTCAACGAAATTATTATTTTCGATATATTTGTCGATGTAGACAGACAGGAGGTCTTAACGATTTTTATTATTAATATACTATTTTATTAAAATGTACCCTAAGTTTAATGTTCTGTATATATTAGAGTGAACAACAAGTCCACTAGACAAAAAATAGTATGTTCATTTGGAGGCTGAAAAGCGTACATTAATTATACTGACTATCCTACCTTTCTATTTTATAACCCAGAGGTTGCAATACCCCTTGGTTTCGGAAATAAGTGTGAGGATGCTAATAACCCCTCCTATGCTAATTATGTTGTATTAAGCAGCCTTTAAGCTAATTAAGGGCGGTATAAAGAGATTCACTATCTATATTATCCCGTGAGTATCGTAAGAGGTAAAAGAGGGAAATGAAACAGGCGGGCCGGCAGCATATTTCTGATAACAACTATGTTATATTTAGAAGCCAATATTCAGTTAAACCTCTTCAGCAGTGTCTGCCATTTTGTTTCTTAATTCTTTATCAACTTAGCTGACGGATAGTCATTACCAATATCCCGGGTCGGGCCAAAAAAATCAGTTATTGAGTTGTTCCTTCAAGAAATTCTCAGTAGGTGCCCGGAGTCAGGAAGTTGGTGGTGTTTCACCTCCGTGCCTCGGAAAGCACGTAAAGCCGTTGGTCCTGCGCCTGATCTCTCTCCGGTCGTGTCGGTTTACCGTCCCATCGGGCTATGAGAGTGAGGGAATAGAGAGTGCATCTGTGCTTTGCGCATACACTTGGGCACTATAATCCTGTCCTGCGCCGATGGCTGGTCTCCGTTGAGGCTGGCCGCCGTGGCAGAAATTCGGTCTGGAGGACATTATTATTACTAATACAAGTTTTTTTTTATAGGATAAGGGTGACAAACGAGCACACAGTCCACCTGATGTTAAGTGGTTGCTGCGGCCCATAGACATCTACATCTATCCTCGTTTGCGAATCAAAATGCAGATGCGTTGTCACCCGTGAGGCCTAGGATGGAATGCCTCATTTCCAGTTAAGTAGTATTGTTTATTGTTACAAGTTAAGTAGTATGGTATATTGTTTAGTAGTATTTTAATCAAACACTTTTTTTGGGGGATTTTTTTGCGACTTACCTGTATGCGCAGGTGTACCCAGGTGGGCCAGGCAAACAGTCAGATACCTGCATATTGAGTGGACTGATACTTTTCAACAAAGTTTCATAATGCATACATCATTTCATAAAAAATGCGTCATGAGCTCTCTGACCATTACTTCTACCTTAATTTGTATTTTTTTAATTAAAAAATAACTCCCTTTATATTATTATATTGATAATGGAATTTATAGTATTAAATATTAGTATTATAATTTACTTTAAATGTACGTGGTAGAGCCATGCTTTAGCTATATTATGGTTGTAGCACGCTCTCACAGAATACTAGTGTAAAATACTTGCTTAATGCTGCTATGTGTAGTGCGGTAAATGTAGATAATAAGAGAACCTTTTTACTGGATATGAGGCATTCCATCTTAGTTCTCAGGGGTAAAAACGCATCTGCATATTAGTTCTTAATCGACGATAAATGTAGATATCTATCAGCAGTATACCTACTGTATCCACTTACCATCAAGTACACCGTGTGCGTTTCTTACCCCTATTATATAAAAGAATATATATCGTAAATATTGTTTGCAAAAATATTTAGACATGTTTTAACCCTTGCGAAAAGTTATCTCAATCTTTTAATCAACTATGCACAGTGCTTATAACAAAAGAAATTTTTACTATAGTTAGTTTAATCTTCGGTTACAAAAATCAACTCCAGTACCATTAAATAAGAGCTCAAGACCGAGAGGTCAATGGGGTGATGAATCAAGTAGAAGAATAATTACCTTTTTTGTTTTATTATTATAGTAATATAGTTAATTTTGTTTTTGTTTAAAAAAATCACCTCCAGTACCATCGGGTAAGGGCTCAAGACTGGGGTCAATGCTGTGATGAATCAAATATAAGAAAAATTAACTTTTTGGCTTTAATATGGTTGTGTTAAACCAAAATAGGATGGTAAAAAAAAAATGCTGTAGCTATATAAATTGTATTGTTGTAGCACGAATGGGTCGGCTCGATCGGGGAAGGACCATGCTCTCACAGAATACCAGCATAAAATAGCAGCTTAACACTGCTGTGTTTCGTATGGTGAGTGTAGAGAACCGGAGACCCTTTTTATTGGAAAAGAGGTAATGCATCTTAGTCCTCATGGTTGACAACGCATCTGCATTTTGATTCACAAACGCGGATAGATGTATATGTCTGTTAGCTACAGCAACCACCAGGTGGACTGTGTGCTCGCTTGTGACTCCTATAAAAAAATTATACTGGCTTTCTAGCTCTTCAAACCAGAACATAGAACTGCTGCTATTAGGATGATACCAATTCAGACTGTTTGTTTCCTTGTTAATAAATTAACTAAGACAATTGCTTGTGACTTTTTGGAAATCCATTAGAAATTTATGGCTCATTTAAATTTATGCAACAACGAACATCAGTCACTATCGCAGAACAGGAATTAAAGGTTGTTATCAACTTTCCTTAATAAAGTGGATCTTGAATGAGGACGTTAATCCAACAAACAATGGAACCCGCATTAACGTGGCTCCTTCATTATTTATTAGAACCGTGGTAGCTCAGATGGTTAGCGCTCGCTGTAAACTTCACAGTACTCGAGCAACCTGAGTTCGATCCCCGCCGGCACCAATGAAATTGTTAATTGCAATTTTAAGTGCTGATTTACCACGTGCTCGGCGATTAAGGATGACATCGTGAGGAAACCTGCATGTCTGAGAAATAAGAAAAAAATATTTCAAACACATGTGAAGTTCGCCAACACGCATTGGGGCAGCACGGCGGACATTTCCTTGCCCTATAAACCCCCTCAGAAATGAGAGGAGACCTGTGTTCATCAGTGGGACATAAATAGGCTGCAACTTTACACTTTATTTTATTTACTTACTACTTCATAATTTACTAGACCTGTGCTCCTATATATATATATATATATATATATATATTATAGAAATATTGTGATAAATTAAAAAGGTTGTCATAAGTAATTTGCTTTAAAGTGACGAAATACATAATTAATTAAATTAGCCATCTTTAAACCTATTATTTTCCGTTCCGTTGAAAAAATTATGTGCGTTGTGTTGTAAATTTACCATCAATAAATGTTAAAATCATGCAGATGCGAGGAATGTATTGAACATCATTCTATAATGCTCTAAGTGCTTAAATAGAAGATATTTAAGCGGGTAATTATAAAAGCAATTTCAGTTAAGTTTTGATTAATAAACGTGTAGAGGTGATGCAAGAACATCCACTACCCTTTCTCATTCTGTGGGAGTCCTAAAAGGCGACAAGGGTAAACTGAACCAAGAGATGTGTAGTACCATCTTGTTCATAACAGCTAAAAAAAATTTTAAAAAAAACTGATGTTGTCATCCCGCTTGATAATCGTGTCAACTATGATAAATATCCCACGTATGAGTCAGTCCATGGGAGTGGCCCACCTGAATTAATGAATGAAAAGTCTAACTCTTTTAACATTTATTTCAGAAGGCTGTAATGCTTTGATTATATACATGTCTAGATAGAGCGTTGCGCTGCAATTGCAACAAAAACGACCGGCCCGTTTTGAAGCGCTTGTGTGCATATTACGCACACAAGTATGCGTTACTACTATTGTTTAACAAGCGCGCTGCGTCACTCGGGGGCGAGCCGAGTGATACCGGTTCTTGAATATTTCCCATTAGATTTAAGTACATACTCATTTGACTTTAATTTTTTTTTCTATATATACTTATTTGATTTGCCTAGTTATAAAATAAAATGATGAATTGTAATTTTAATTTAATTTCATTTTAATTATCAGTATTAGTCAATATATGTATATTTTAACTTGCTCACTTATGAAAATAGTGATTTAATATATTATGTGAAATCGTTTTCGTATGTGTACTATGTACAACTATTTGTCATCTTTGTGTAGGTACCATGTTTAGCGAATAAATAACTAATCATTTTTGGCATTTATATTACTTTTGGTATTTATGTATTTTAGTTATAGTTTTGTAAACATATAAATGAAAATTTTATATACATAAATATCAATAAAATAAAATACAAAAATTAATAAATAAAACCCAACCAGATGGGAACCCTCGGCAGGGTAGACGAAACGGCTGAGACTTTGATTATATACTTTGCTTAATAAGGAAATCTGAATCCCAAAATATTAGAAAGAACTAACAAAAATACTATTTAGTGCATAACGTCACGGGTTTCCTTTATTTTTTGTAGGTAAATTATCATGTACTGATCAAATAAATAATGAAATTTTAAAATAATAATGTTCTCTTGATCGAAAGATGATGTAATGATATTTGTATTTTGTCTCCCATAGTTTCGCCAAATCTCCCTAGTAATAAGCTGACAACACCGGCTAATGAAACAAACCTACAGAATAACGAATTAAAATATCGTGTTTTCTTAATATAATAGCGGTTAAATAACAAAACTTGCTGATGAAAAGTGATCATGGTGTTATTATACGGTTTTCCCACATAATTACGATACAATTTGACAGCACAAACCGGCATAATTAATTATTTTTTCGTGAGCATGTTATCCTTACGTGATTCAAATGACACTGACGTAAGGGAGAAGCGAGGTCTACCAATTTTAGTAGACTTTATTTGCGCCGTTTTGTACGGTCAATGTGGCATCTAGACATGTATATAATCAAAGGCTGTAATGGTACTGGTTTGATTAAATAACACTACAAAAATTGTTAGGGTACTTAAATACTTCTTTTTATAAACCAGTTTAAGACAATATTCCCATGAATTTTTAACTTTATTTTGGGAGCGCTTTCACGAAGTTAACATATAAAGTAAAATTTCAATATAATTTAAAACCGAAATCTGCCTAAATTTCTATACGTGATTTAAACAAGTTCAAATTTATTGAAGCGCAATAACGTTAAGTGTACCTTCGTCGTATGCCGTTTTCTTTTAAATTTCCGTTGAATCCCGTTTCAAGTAAATATTTGTGTACCATTAAAATTCTTGACTTGCCGATTTTTTTTTTATGGAAGAGGGGGTAAACGAGCATGCGGATCACCTAATGAAATGTGTAGACCGCAGCCCGTGAACACACTGCAATACCAAGGGAATTGTAGATGCGTCGCCGGGCTTTCAAGTTTTTACTGGTAAACGTGTCATATTTTACTCCCGTTTGAATTTCGATCACGGCGGCCAGTTTCAAAATATTTTTAGAGTGCGAGTGTATACGAAAAAAACCTCTATTCCCTTATACTCATAGTCCGAAGGGAATGCAATAACTGATACGGCTGGAGAGCGATCAGGCAAAAGATCGGTGGCTTTACCTGCTTCCTGAGACATGACAAAGAAACACCGCTACCTTTCTGACTCCCGGCTCCTACTGAGAAAAAGACAATGATTGATTTTGTTCTGGACCAACGAGGTAGTCAAAGTCTCGGTTTAATAAGGATCTAGGGCCTGGCTAGATCTTATCCACTTAACGTTTCATGTCTTTGGCGTGTACTGAAAATAAACATTTTGCTTTGTGGTTTCCATAGCTTATCTGCTATAAGTTTTGTGTTTGCAAATATAATTTAACTTTGGAACTGAATAACCAATATTATTTTTGTCCATCAGGGACAACTTGTTCCCAACAGTCACTCATTAGAGAATTGGCTAAGTGTTTGATGTCACGGGAAGAAATATTTGCATGGCCTACAAATAATAATTATTTATAGGCCATGCAAATATTAAATTGTAATACATAAATAGCACACGGACCATAATTTAAAATTTTATAGCACGCTGACCGAAAACAATAATTGTTTTCGGTCAGCGTGCTATAAAATTTTAAATTATAGTCGTGTGCTATTGTTTTCGGTCAGCGTGCTGTAAAATTTTAAATTATAGTCCGTGTGCTATTTATGTATTACAATTTATTTATTTAAATAAAACGCCATTGTAATACAGGAAATTCGATGAGAATAACGACATTTTTAATCTAAAATAGCATAATAAAATAAATTAGTTTTTTTATTATTATACGCATTTTACGATAATTATACGTGGATAAATTATAGATGAACTTTACACTATTTTATAAATGGTTTAATTCCATCATCACCAAACCACATCAGAGTCTAATTTTCAACTTTTTCTTATTTGCTCATTTTATAATATCAAGTCCATTTTCATAAGACCATTATCAGTCAAGAACACATAAACTTATAACAAGATAAGTTTCGGAGTAGTAAATATGTTTAGAAGAGAATAAAGTATTATCTACAGTTATAAAGTATAATTAGATTTTTGCTACAAATAATTTACACATGAATTAAAAACTACTTTCAAAGTCCTTCAAACTTGAACAAGGAAATTATCTGAAATATTGTCTGTGTTTATTAGCATTTTCATCTTTTATTAACATCTTTGAAAATAAAAGTACAAAATAAAATAAGATTTTTTAAAAATGAATTTATTACGATCATTCCATTACACGCACATTTACGTAGTAGAGCCAAGCTGCAACTATGTTATGGTTGTAGCACGAATGGGTCAGCCCGACCGGGGAAGGACCACGCTCTCACAGAATACCAGCGTAAAATAACAGCTCAATGCTGCTGTGTTTCGTATGGTGAGTGTAGAGAACCGGACACCCTTTTTAGATGTAGATGTCATTAATCACAGTATCCACTTACCAGCAGGTAGACTGTATGCTCGTTTGTCATCCTTATTATTTAAAAATACGCACTTGTGGGGGTTTTTATGGAAGTTGACTGCCATGTAATAGGTTTTCTATGAGTTGCAGTGATTATCTACCAGGTGAACCGTTAGTTTGTTTATCTCTTTAATGACATTAAAATGTTTATAAAGGTGCTTCATAGGATGAGTCACAGAATAATGGATGATAGCGTATCTAGATATGTTTAGTGCCGTGAGTGAATCTGGACGCGTATAGTGCAATACCAAGAGAGTTGTAGGTGCAAATGGACTGTAAGTTTTGGTGTTGAGGAAGTAGTTTCTCGAGTAATAATGAATAAAGTGACCGTAAAAATGCACTACACAATACATAATTACTAATAGCAAACGTGAAAACTAAGGATTCTTCCATTAAGTATCAAAGAAATGGGTAAGGTTGTTATCGTGGTTTTAAATAAATGTAGATATATAAATGTGCAATAAAATATAAAAGAGTGATCAAAAATAAAAGATATAAACCGTGGATTACTAATGAACTAATTCTAATGAGAAAAAAAGGATGAACTTTTTAAAAGATCTTGTTGAACTTTGCATCTTACTTCTTCTCTACTAACTCCAATATTGGTGTCCCATGTGACATAAACACTGACGAGAATATTTTTAGTACATCATTGGAGGGAGGAATCGATTGTTTTTCAACTCCATTTTTTTTTTCAATTCAATTTTTCCCGCAAGAAAATCTATAAATAATTAGTCAATATTGATGTAACGAAGGGCACTGGGAGTGATAATATTTCACCGTTATTCATTTCTCGATGCGAATCATGCCTGTTGGAGTCCTTGTTTATTATCTTTAATAACTCATTAAGTTCTGGGGTTTTTCCCAAAGCTTGGAAGGTATCTAAAGTGGTACCAATTCATAAGGCTAATAATAATGCTCAGCTCATTAGCAACTACAGGCCTATTTCCATATTGCCCTCATTAGCTAAAGTATTTGAGTCTCTATTCTGCCCTATTCTTCAAGCCTACTTCGATAAGTATCTAAACGACGACCAATACGGCTTCACAAAAGGAAGGTTTACTAATACTAACCTGGTTACATGTGTGAAGGACATTGTAAGTCACATTGGTCGCAATAAACAAGTAGACGCGATAAATACAGACTTCAGCAAAGCTTGGGATAGAGAAGTCCATCGACGGCCTCTGGCAAAACTATCTGCATACGGAATAGAGGGTTCTGTTCTAGCTTGGTTCGAATCTTATCTCTATGGACGTTCTTTATATATAGTCGTTAATGGTTTTAGCTCAGAGCTACGAGATATCACTTCTGGTGTTCCGCAAGGTTCACACCAAGTTTTGGGAGTCAATTCACCGGTTTCCAGAATTTTCCAACTATATAATAAGTGCGGAGGGTCAATATATGTTAATGTTATGTCTCTTTAGCTAAGTGTAAAACCACAGAAAACAAGACATTATTTAAGTAACTAGGTGTACGAGTAAGTCATTGTTTCATATACATAATATTATTTTCTTCTATTCTAAGTTTTTTTTTTATTTTATGTATTTGGAATTACTTGGTTACTTTTTAGTAACTTGAAGCATGTGGTGTATACCTTTCATTGATTGTACAATTATGTGTGATGTATGTTTACTATTTTTGCATTGTTGTAACAATCGATGGTGTACTGAAATAGGAAATAAAAGAAAAATAACTATAATACAAATATCTGGAAATATTTATGATCAAGTTCTACAAGACAAAAACTTTCAGCATTTCGAAGAGGCTCGTAGCCTGGTACGTAAAATGGATGGCCAGTTGCATTTTGAAAACTGTATAGGAATTTTGCACGTGCTTGTTTTAAGGGTCCATCATAGTTTTAATTTGAGAGTCATCAGAAGTGGATTTTTGATTTCTGATTCTGACAGTGCTCTAATATAGTACAACAATAATTATCAACTGACAACTCGTGTTAATATTTTAATGTTCAGTGACAGTTGACACTATTATAATCCGACAAACTATAAGTGGACAGAAAATATTGGATTGTGCGCTATATAAACAATTGTAATTGGATTTTAGTTGGCTTACATAATCATTCATTATTCATTCGCCAACTCTAACGTAACAATACCCAGTATTAGCTAATCTACGTTTGTGTTAGAAAAATGCAAACTAAGTTATCTGAGAGTAAGACCAAAGAGTAAAAATTATTCGAGGGTTAGTTACTCTGGACTTGTTACTCCAGACATATGAATACTGCAGAAACATGGTATTTAGTCGAAATTGCCCTTATGCTATCAGCGTATAAGTAAAATAAAATAAATTCTCAAATTTTCCATCATGATAGAAATTGTCGTACAATCTGCGTACAATAATAATATGCTATTGTATATCGTACGTAGGCACTAAATTATCGTATGTATACGATAATTATCACACGGTCCTGAACATTGCTGAATTCGCGCGAGTATTGGGCCAGCCGCTCGCGCTCATATTGCCAGTCCTTTGACTTGCGCCCAAAAAACGGACATAACAGGGAGCGATGGGTATGAAGAGGAGCATGACGTGCAGCATGACGAGTATTGTGGCCATACCACGTGTCTGCTTCATTTCCTCGCTACTTCCCATGCCACTCGACGAGTGTGCGGCCGGGGTGTAAGAGTGTGTAATGTTGTGTTAATCGATACTCTAATGTATGGTACTTAAATAAGTTGCGGCCAAAGAGATTTAAAATATATATAACTACTTAAATGTCTTTGGTTGCGGCAAAAGAAGCAAGAGAGTAAAAAATAAAAAAAATATTGATAAGTTCAACAAACATTTATCTTTCTGAAAATGTACTTTTTATATCATTTATATGTATTATATGATTGCTAGATACGATTTCATGCGACAAAACATTGGAATCTAAATGTTTAGGCCCTAGCAGAACATACCCGCGCGATTCACGCTTAAGGCATGCAAAATACGCGTCCAATATAGAAAGAAAACTTCTCGTTTTTTGAATTCTTTTAGAAATGATATAAAGTCTTAGAAAAAGCAAGTTGCACCCAGCAATCTTCTCTATTGAAAGGTTACAATTTTTCTTTATGTTTGCGATTCTTCTGTTTAAAATTTATTGTGCTACAAGGGTAGCACTATGCAAAAAAATTTACCTCCAAGGATTTAAATATAGGTAATGAAATATGAACTAATTATGTAAAATTCTAGTATTATTTGGAAATTTAAAGGATAAATTATATCTAACTGTGATTCAAATTTTACCAACAAAATAACCAGTATTTAATACCATCACAAAGAAAGTTTTACCATTGTGTCCAACAAAGTTTACAATTTAACCCGATTGTTGGAAGTTTACTCAACGTGGTATGAATATTTCATTGGAATATTCACAGTGTTTCTGTAATTACTTCATTGTTAGAGAAATGTTATATTTTTAAGTAACTTGAAATAGGAAGAAAATAATGAAAACTTATATTTACACGAACACTACACATTAAACAAAACTACTTTTACGGAGGTGATTGACGTCCCGATGTCAGAGTTAACCCGGAAAGCCTTCAGCTTTTTTAATTTTTGATTTTGGTTTGATCTACGCAGAATGAACTTATTGTGTCTTGAAGTCTTGCAGTGGTATGCTTGGGTTTAGTTTTAATTTTATCAATTACGAGCAGGTCTAATAACTACTAACTGACTAATCTAGTAACCCAGCCTTCCTCTCTGTTGAAATTAGCATATTTATTTTAATTTCAATAGCCTCACGTATACGTAACGTATCATCCTTGGCAGGACTCGATATTCTTTCGCGAGAATTTGTGGTTTATCAAATCTAATATAATGGCGAAGGCTGTCTAGGATATGACCACAAACTGCAGACTTCCCGAAACGTTAGTGTTTCACGTTGGCTATGTGTTCTTTTACGCGCCTGTAACTCCAAGGTTCTACAAGCGGTACGTAGATGATACTTTCACAATTTTACTATCAGACAAAGTAACTGCATTTTTAGAACATATTCCATAAACACTAAAATTTTACTTGCTATTGAGTTAGAGGCAAATAATTCTTTAGCTTTCCTAGATGTGTTAGTCATTCGAAATCCTAACAACACCATAGGTCACACTGTGTATAGAATAATTTATAATTAAAAATTTTGTACAGCCGACTTCAATATAAGCGACTTCAATATAAATTATTAAGAAAAGCTCAAAAACTATTAGTCTGGCCTTGATCACGAGAAGTATCAGCTTTCATATAAAAAAAGAATCATCGAAATCGGTTCACCCAGTACAATGTTATGAGGTAACACACATAAAAAAACATACAGTCGAATTGAGTACCGTCTCCTTTTTGGAAGTCGGCAGAAAAAGACCCATACTACCCGATATTTAAACAGCGAATCCTACCATCATCCTTTAAAGTTAACTACTGTGGGCAAATCTTTGTTACAGAGAGCACTGCTGAGAAAAAAATAAATAACAGCTTACAATCATATATGATGATATAGATTGCGTCATATCTGACTGATAGAGAGATGCAATTTGTATTGAACGGTATTTGCTCAATTCCTTATGCTGCATCGTCTTTAATCCCACAGGGATTTAAGTTTCTACTCATTTCCACTTACTCGTGTTTCATCATTATCATTACAGCCCTTCACAATTCCACTGCTGAACATAGGCCTCCCTCAAGGAATGCCACAAAGCACGGTCCTGAGCCACCTGCATCTATCGACTTCCTGCATATCTTACCAGGTCGTCACTCTATCTAGTGAGGGGACGCCCTACACTTCGTCCGCCAGTACGAGGCCGCCACTCGAGAACCTTGTTCCCCATTAGTTTTCGGTTCTTTGAGCTATATGGCCGGCCCATTCCCACTTCAGCTTACTAATCCGTTGGGCTATGTCAATCACTCTGGTTCTATTGCGGATATCCTCATTTCTAAGTTTATTACGCAGTGAAACTCCAAGCATAGCCCTCTCCATAGCTCGCTGAGCAACCTTGAGCTTCCTCATTCAGCCAGCAGAGAAGGACTACAATTATATATGTGATATAATTAGCAATATAAAAAAAATTAGTAAAAGCTTGGTAGCGATCACCTCATTCCCAGGGGTTATTATTATCTATGAACTCCTCAATATTATAATAACCCTTTTTATACAAACTTTGTTCAATAAAGATTTTGAAATTTGAGAAGGTTAAATTTTATATATTTTCTGCGATTTTGTTGTAAAAGCATATACATCGCTCCAAGAATGAATTACTGACTCTGTGAAGTAGAGCAACTGTTACTACTAGCTTGTGTCTGTTCCCAGCATTTACAGAATGAATATCACTTATGTTTGAGCAAAACAAATGTTTGAACATTAATTCTCAGTTTCTTTTATTTATTTAATATTTTTATACAGAGAACAATACTAGCCGTTACATTGAAGTTTTGAGAAAGGGCGTTGGCAGCAGTGTTGCCAACTTATAAAGCAACGTTGTACCAAAATGTTGCCAATTTATAATAGTATTAAAGTAGTTAGTAAAATGTCGTAGACATATTCCCGGGGGAATGTTGTTTCATTAGCTAATCAATTACAATTAAGTTACAATAGTTATGCTACTTAAGTACAGTAAGATAACATTAGTTACACTAGTTAATTACAGTAAGTTACAATAGTTACATCCGTTAATTAAAGTTAGGCAAAATACATAGTTTGCTTATTGCTCTACGGTATATTCCTGAAGCTGTTTTTATTTCAGCGACCCTGGCCTTACGATCTGAACCATAGTATAATTTGACAATTCTGACCACAGGCCATTGGAGAGGACTAGATCTTTCATCCTTTAAAAGCACTAAACTACCTTCCTCTATGTTTGGCTGGTTTAGATGCCACTTGGGTCTGCTGTTCAACTGGGACAAATATTGTTTATGCCACGCATTCCAAAAGTGTTGCTGCATTTGAGTGCTTCGACACCAAAAGCGCAGTCTATTCTCTGGAATGTGAGTAATATCAGGCTCAGGGATTGCCGTTATGGGCCTTCCTATTAAAAAGTGACCCGGGGTCAAGAATGTAAGATCAGAAGGATCTCTCGACATTGAAGTTAGTGGACTGGAATTCAATATTCCCTCTATGCCAACTAATACTGTGTTGTACTCCTCATAGGTAAGTACTCGATTTCCTATTATTCTTTTTATGTGAAATTTTGAGCTTTTTACTACTGCCTCCCAGAGGCCGCCGAAGTTCGGCGAGTAACTAGGAATATACTCGAATTTTATACCCCTTGAATCAGAGAAGCTAATAATGCTATTGCGATGGGCATCAGAAGCATTAAGTTTATATAAATTATTTAAAGCATTGTTTGCTCCTTTAAATGTTTTTGCATTATTACAATGGATTATGTTTGGCAGGCCGCGCCTGGCCTTTTTAAGGCTGCTAGAAAACAATCTGTGGTCATGTCAGACACTAGTTCTAGTGACCATATATCCACGTATCGATCTCAATTAAAATGGTTACCTATTCGTCAACGCCGTAGTTTGCGTGCACTCACTACCCTTTATTCTATCCTGATGTCTCCAACTTCCCCTTCTTACTTATCTCCTTACTTTCAGTTGCTTAGCGCTAGTCATTTTTTTTATAGGATAAGGGTGATAAACGAGCACACAGTCCACCTGATGGTAAGTGGTTGCTGCGGCCCATAGACATCTACATCTATCCTCTTTTGCGAATCAAAATGCAGATGCGTTGTCACCCGTGAGGACTAAGATGGAATGCCTCATTTCCAGTAAAAAGAGCCTCCGGCCACCTGCACTCACCAAGCGAAACGCAGAAGTAAACCTCTACTTCACGCTGGTATTCTGTGAGGTCGTGGTACCACCCCGGTTCGAGCCGGCCCATCCGTGCGACAGCAAAAGCTGCCGCATGGCTCTACCACTGTTTAAAAAACCTCAGATTCTCAGGTTGAGAGAAACCTCCGCTCTATGAACAACCTTCTTCTCCTATGTCCCTCCCATAGCTCTGGACTTGTTCATTCTTCCTTCCACATTCAATCTATTCTCCTTTGGAACGCACTACCTCTCGAAATCAGGACGGCTAGCAATCGTTACGCGTTCAAGATGAAGGTTCGGGAATACTTAATTAATAAATTGGCTGAATCATCATAGTAACAGTTTATATATATTATTATGTATATTATATATTTTATTTGATTATGTGTATATATATATATTGTATATATTTTTATTACCATTTATATCTTATGTATTTTATTTCCATGTGCTAAAATTGTTTTTTTTTTGTTATTTTAGTTTAGTATTAGTATATCTACTTTTTATAACACCTACTTCATTCTATCTCTGCATCATCCCAAGGTTGACTGGTAGAGAATGCCTTAGGCATTAAGTCCGCCTAGATACCACATGTGTATATGAAGTTTTAAATAAATAAATAAATAAATAGTTCTAAGTGAATACATTTTGTTACAAAACAAACAAATACAGCGACATAACCATTGGAAACGACGCTTCTACGAATAGTTGATTGTTTAATATTGAAAGGACCACAGTAGTCAATACCTACGATGCTGAAGGTTTTTGCTTCAGTAACTCTATCTGCAGGTAAGGATCCATTAGTTGAGATGCCACTTTGGCTCTAAAACGGTAACAAGTTACACATTTGTTTATAATATTTTTAACCTCCCTGCTACAACTAATAATCCAATATCTTAAGGCCAGGTTTGACATTGTTAATTTATGGAATGGGAGAATTTTGCAATCTACCCAGACACTTGAAGAAACGTTATTACTATCTACAAATAGAGCCAATGGTTTTAAATGAGTTTTAATAGACTTGTTCTTTTTAATACAATTAATTTCTCAGTTGCAAAGTACAAATTTGAACTTGTGAAATTATTTTGTTTCCTAGAATTATTTAATTCTGAAGTTGACAAATACCCTTTTAGCTTATTATTTTTGTGTTTTTACTATTGTACGAAAATCTTCTTATCCATGCTACCACTCTTTACAGTTCTGTTCCAAGAGGAAAACTTTTTTAAAAAATATCTGGTATATATCCACGGTTACCTTCAAATAAACATCCTGCACAGCAGGTTCAATATTTTTCTAAAACATAATAGATGATTACAAGAAATGGACGTTTGGGGGCATGAAATAGGGCGCAGCATGATCAGAAGGACCATTCCACCAAAGCTTATTACTTGATAACTCTAAGAGATTACAGCCCCTGGATAAGCAGTCAGCTGGATTGATTGTACCCTCTACATGAGACCAATTACATTCTTTGGTAAGTGAGTTTATATTTTGAACTCTGTTTTCTAATATAAACAGGTAAGGTTTTATTTGAATTTTACCAACATAGAACCACTTGCGAATCAGAAAATAAGTATCTAGCATCAATATTCACTTAAGTGTTAATAGAGTTTACCCCTGTTATACAACTTACTTAAGATTAGAGCTGCATTTAATTCTAATTTAGGTATTGTTAGTTTATCTTTAATAGGAGCAATTCTAGATTTTGCACACAATAATGTTATGGTAACTTTACCTTTGTGAATTACTTTTCATATAGATGCAACATCCATATTCTATATTAGAGGCATCACAATAGCCTAATAACTCTATTCTATGAGCTTTGCATGTTTTTATACTTCCTGTTTACTTTTTACTGGTAACATGTTTACCAATTGTGAATAGAATAATTTCCATTCTTGTAATAGTTGTTTAGGTATGGGTGGTGTCCCATTTTAAATTTTCTTTCCATAACTTTTGTATAAAATTGTTTAGCTCTAACTACTATTGGTCCTGCCCAGCCCCAGAGGATCATAGAATGAACCAATAAAGCTTAATATACAACGTTTGTTCCATGACTCTATATTTCTGTTAGGACAGCCTACAGTGAACCGGTCAGAATTTGACATTGACAAATCAAGTGCCTTCATTGACAAGTCCTCCTGTCAGAGGTCATGGTCATTAAAATGTTGCTTATCAGCTGGGATGTCGGCAAGTAAACGCTTGTCATTTGCCGCCCCATTTATGCAGTTGCAGACTGGCTTGTTGAAGCAGAGAATTAAATTGATTTCTTACCTCTAATGCAGCGTCTACAGATTGCGGCCCCAAATAGTGCGTCATCCACGTACATTGATGTTCGAATGACGTCAGCAGCTAGAGGAAATTCCTCTTCATACATGTTAGCTAGCTCTTGAAGACATCTTGTTGCTAGGAAGCTGGAGCTTTTTAATCCATATGTGACTGTCTGTAATTCAAGAATTATGGTTTTATTTCTGTCATCTTTCCATAAGATGTTTTTGTAAATGCTTACAAGATGGGTCTATTTGAATAGCTCGATACATGTGTCTGATGTCTGCTAAAAGAACATATTCATGTGATCTAAACAGAAATTAATATATCAAAAGAGATTTTTTTGGGTCTTTGGCCCATTCATAAGCACCTCATTAAAACTTTTTGTGATGAGAGGAAGCTCTCGTGTTTCCATTGAAAACTACTCGTAACCTTATTAGTTTTTCTGTCATTTCTGATGGACCGGCAAGTGTTGCATGAAGTACTTATTTTTAATTTTCAGATAGTTTACTGGTAATATCTTAGCATGCCTAAGTATTACCTAATTTAAGTTGATCAATAGGCATGGTCAATGGCAAAGAAACTGTGAATTTTATTGTTATTTAACTGTACCGATCTTTTGAAATTGGCTTCACAAAGATCTTGCTTTGCTGTAACCTCCATATTTGCTTCAGGAACAATTACAGTTTCCCAAAACTTGGTTAGGAGGTGATCAACCCCTTTCCTCACTACTAGAAACAACAGCATGCATAGTCACTAAGTTACTATTTTTAGAGTAGTTTTCTTTCTTTATTTCGCCAGATATACCTGACCCAAACTCTGTGTCTATTAAATAAAGATCACTATTTTTGAGTTTGAATTTTATTTGGTAGCATTATTTAAAAAAAATACTTTAGCTGACAGTAGGAATGAAATATCAGCCGGAGTGTTGAAATCATTGTCTGTAAGTACTACCAGAATCCGGGATTGTGACATTCTTTAAATCAATTTTGTGCTGAGGCAAGTTGGTGGTTATAATATCTACTATGGAAACAAGTTACTTGGCAATCAAAACCGTTTTGAAGTGAAAATGAACTTTTACATTAGCAGCCCTTGAAGTTGTTTTATTTTGCTGGCCTAATGCAGAAATAGTTAAGTTATTTGTGAACTGCTTCAAATTTAAACGCCTTGGCAAGATCAGATTTAATAAATGAAACTTGACTACCACTATCTATTAAACCTCGAGCAATGATTTGTAAATTACCATTTTGGCTGAGAATCTTAGCTTTGATTGTTGGCAGTAGAAACTGTACTATCACTAATTTTGCTGCGTAATGAAGCTTTTGGTTTCACTTGTTTCTATATGCAATAGAGAATTGTGCTCTTTTGCTGCTACAGTGAGAATACTTTAAAATGAAAATGACACTTTTTAGAATGTGCATTAAAACATATTTGACATAAGTTATTTTTCTTTATGAATTCAAGCCCCTCCTGAGGAGAGCACGACTCGAAATTTTAACATTTAAACAACTTATGTTCTTTTGAGTCACAGAATCTGCAAGACAATGTTACTTTTGCTTGCAATATTGGTAACTTTATAATTTTTATAATTATTTGTATTCTTACCTTCGCTTATTTGGCTTTCTTCGAAGCTACTAGCTCGTTTCTCCAAGAAAATAAGAAGAAGTCAGCTATCGTTGGTAGCTTTGTATTTGTCCCCTTTCGCTGTGAAACGCTCTACAAGAAAACCTATCAATTTTTCGCAACAAGATGGGTTAGTATTACAATGTCCCAGTGCTCTGTTGGCTGTCCCAATGTTTTCAGAGCTCCCATTTGAAGGCGAGCCTGAGCTACAAAATCATGCAAATTGCTGGCAGTGTACCATTAACAAGATGTAGATCTAATAAGAAGATTGCACATGATTTTGAAATTACCAAAAAACTTATTGTAATAACGGTCTTTTTAATAATTTAAGCGCCTCTTGATAAGAATCACCAATCAGTGGCAATCCTTGTATCAAGGAGTGCGCCTCACCTTTTGTGTACTTAAGTAAATAGAATAGCTTATGCACATTTGTCTAATTTGTTGCTATTTTCTATGACAGCAATGAAAAAGCTCAATGAACACTTGATATTTAGTTAAAATCCTTTCCGTCGAACACTGGTATTTCAATATCTGGCAGTTTCATCTTGGTACCTTGTCGCGGTATCGACCCGTTGTGGCGCTAGATGAAGCAATGTTTTGAGGTTTGTTAAGATTGACAGACATCTTTCTTCCAGCCCGTCACTCTGTAATTCCTTTTCGTCCAAGGTCTCCTCCAGCATGTACAACTGCAGCTCTAGATCGGGTTGCAGTTTCTAATGTTTTTCTCCACTTGTTGTATCCTTGTTGAGATAGCTAGTGTGTTTCTATCAGTTGCATCTTTTTGTTGATCGTAAAAAATTTTCTGCTTTTGTTAGTGATCCTTTGCATTGTGCTAGTCTCGCTTTTGACTTTTTTCTTTTGTTCTTCTAAGTCATCTTTCTGTGCGCCACCCATTCTGAGCTCGTGTTGTTTTTGACATCAATTAGTTTGAATTATTGTTTTTTAAACTTGCAAAAACAATATTGTTTTCGTGTTTCGTTTTGACAGTAATGACACTAGTGACTTGACAGTTGACGCGCTGATGTTCCGAGATCTTGCCTCTCTCTCTCTGGAATTTTTCTCTCGCTCGCTCGGCGTGCTCGCGAAAAAAAATGGCTTCCGTTTTTTCGGCGAATGTTTCACACAAGATGTCTTGTAGGTATTCACTTTTTTTTTGGATTGAACTTTAGATTCAAAAGATGTTTTATAGGTCCAGATACCGTGTTGCTAACACACACCGCAACGTTCATAGTGAAGACAGTCTTTGATTCATGTGTGCGTGAGTACCACGTGACGCGCATATCTTACGCACCATGGCTGCATTAATCTGCGTGACTTCGGTAATAACAGTGCGAATCGATTACCCAAAAAATGTGGGAGATTTTATATTTCATTCATATTGACGTAACCTATTGATTCTAAGAATATAAAATGTGTGTGTGTGCATGGCGTGTGCATTTGTGTGTGTGTGTGTGTGTGTGTGTGTGTGTATGTATGGGGATATGGTTGCTTATGTGTGTTTTATGTAGATACGAACATCGCACTAAAATATTGAAGATGTGTAATAAAAACCTATAATTAATGTAACAGTTAAAATAAATAAAAAAGCACAGTAGATATTTATGTTTTGTGACATATAATTTATAATCTATTATTACTAAATATATACAGAGTACTACATTTTTGTACTGTAGAAACACAAAATATTGCCCGCTTTTTACGAAGACATTAATTATTTTTCAATTCTAAAGTAAAAATGATGAAAAAAAGTAAGTTTGGTTATAGCGTAAACTTCGGCCAAGAGATAGCAAAATGTTTAATTTTTTTAAATTGCTCCGTTCCGTTGCTGCGTGAAGGAAGGACAAAAACAAATAAACAAAAAAATCACACTTTTCACAAGTATAATATTATATTAGTATGGATTGTCAAGAATGATAGATAAACTTTTAAAAACCGTTTATAATCGGCTTTTTGTGGGTGGAACTACACACTCGCGCGCGCTCTCTTTCTAGCTCTAGTAAATAACGGTTCTGAGTGACCAAAAAAGGATAGAAGCACAGGAAAGTGCAATTTTCATGCTGCCAGATGTAGTTCGACCCTAACTCCTTAAAACCGTTTAACTCTATAGGTTGTGTAAAATCTGTAAAATTAGACTGTTTAAAACCCCTATACAGATAATATTCGCCGTTGATCATGACATTAAAAAAATTGTAAAAAACATTTCATAGACTAGGCAACACTCGAATATTATTGCGCAGTGTTATTAGTTGTATTGACATTTAGCTTTCGTATTCTGTTACAAAGAAACACACCATAAAATTGTATAGTTACTTATGAAAAGTGATGTTCTTATCCTTATCTTTTTTCCAAGAGTAATTTTTAAATGATTTCACAGCACAAACAGTCATTTTGCGAAATTAAAAACACTGGTGCGTGACATATGTTCACAGCGAACGTCGCTGGCGTAATGGCGGAACGATCGAACGAATACGCCAATATTGGCGCCTTTGAAATGGAAGCGTTTTAGGCGCACGTACACGGTATCTGGACCTATTAAACATCTTTGTTTAGATTATTTTAGTTACTAATGCGGTGAATGACGATTTTATTTTGTAATAATAGTTATTTGGTAGTTTATTATTTTTTGTTCGTTGGAAGGTTCGAGTGTTTTATTTGTAAATTTCACTTTCTTTCACTATTTCACTGTTTTGTTTTTCACTGAATATCTATCCCGGGTTTCGGCACCATTTTGTTTGAGCAAAACAAAAGTTTGAACATTAATTCACAGTTTCTTTTATTTATTTAATATTTTTATACAGAGAACAATACTAGCAGTTACATTGAAGTTTTGAGAAAGGGCGTTGGCAGCAGTGTTGCCAACTTATAAAGCAACGTTGTACCAAAATGTTGCCAATTTATAATAGTATTAAAGTAGTTAGTAAAATGTCGTAGACAACTTATTTTCTTAAAATTTCTTTTATTTTCGTGTACAGGTACATATAGAGCACGTAGAAAACGTTTATATTAAAATAAGTTAAACAAACATAATAACAGTAAGTTGAAAATTCGAAAGTAACACACAGACACAACACTATGTATTAGGACATATTTTCTTTTCTGCATTCGTCTGGGTAGGTTAACTACCTATTACTTAGGAAATAACAGAACAGGACCTTTTACTTAGGAAAAGACAGAATAAGTTATGTTGCCAAATAGCAGGTTGCCGGTCTGAAACATACAGAGAGCCAGTACAAACACAGGCTTTGAGATATTCCTATCATTTCCAAAGACAAAGCGTCTGTAACAATCTTTGTTTGAAGGTGACTGCAGATGTCCATAGACTACAGTAGCAACGTATTATCAGGTGGACTGAAGATTCTATAATATCGAGGGGGCTACACTATAAACATGAAGAACAAGACGAAAGTACATGTTATACGTTAAAAAGGATATAATATTTTTTTATCTCGATTAACTTCCAATTATATTTTTGTCATTTGGGAGATGTGGTGTAGCCCCCAGGATAATATACATATATTAGTGTAAAGTTTAGAACAACAGAGAAGTCTTATTAAAGTCCTAGATAGATTAACACGCCTCTCATTGACACCTTCCTACATATTCCAGTTCATATGTCCCTTGAGTTTTATCAATTAAGCACTATAATTTTATTTATTATGTAGATTGCAATGTACAAAGACAGGAATTAAAAGTTATTGTAATCTATCTTTTCATCATGGCGTTTTTGTAATTTTCTCTAATTAAGAAAAATATACGTTTAACATATACATAATAATGTATATTTTACATTGTTACATGTTGTATATTTTGGGATCAAAACAGACAATATTTTGAAATTGATTTTAATTTTAGTAGTTTTTTTTATCAGCCTGTAATAGTCCACTGCATAGTTTTATTTCTTTTTTTTAATATAGGTATAATGTAGCATTAATGGTTCAGCTCGACCGGGGAAGGACCACGCTCTCACAGAGAATACTAGCGTAAAACAACAGCTTAAGGCCTTTCACTGATCAAGTAACTTTGAGCATTTGTTCCCTCTTTAGACGTACGCCCCTTTATCCTATGATATCATTCAACTATTTTTTGGAATTATTTAAATTAAAAAAGAAAAACGAACTTTAATCATTTAAAATTAAAAATTTTGTACAGCCGACATCAATATAGGTTATTTAAGAATAACTCAATAACCATTGGTCTGACCTTGATCAAATTCATATGAGACCACACGAGAACTATCAGCTTTCATATAAAAAAAGAATCATCGAAATCGGTTCGCCCAGTACAAAGTTATGAGGTAACACACATACAAAAAAAAAAACATTCACTCGATTTGAGTACCGTTTCCTCTTTGGAAGTCGGCAGAAAATTAAATAAAACGTGAAGAATATATATTTTTAAAATATCTATCCATTAGTGTAATTCTCAAATGATTAGAGCGTTGCCTTTAGCAACAGATGCATGCAATCAATAATTTTAGTCATTTTTTAAAATTAGATTTTAATATATTTATAACACATAAAAAGAAATTAGAACATGGAATGTGATGATAGGATATAGAATATTAATAATGTGCTTTTAGATGTAGTTTATTTCTCATAACTAATGAGATAATAGTCTCTGAAAAACGCACTATCGCAAGGTTTTGGTGGGGGTATCGCCTTAACGCTGCTGTGTTTTGTATGGTGAGAGTAGAGAACCGAAGGCCCGCAGAAAACGAGCCCGCAGGAAACGAGGCATTCTATGTAGTAACATAGAATGCCTCGTTTCCTGCGGGCTCGTTTTGGAAATTGAATATAATAATATAATAATACGAATTGGAAATCACACGTAATCGAGGATAGAATGTCTATGGGCCTCAGCAACCACTTACCATCAGGTAGACTATGTGCTCGTTTGTCACCCTTATCCAATATAAAAAAACAAGGTTGTCGGTTCTTCAAACTATATAGCTAGCCCATTGCCACTTCAGCTTACTAATCCGTTGGGCTATGTCGGTTACTCTAGTTTTACTGCGCATATCCTCGTTTTTAAGTTAAGGAGCTCTACCTAATAATAGTTATTGCTGCTCTTACCAACGAGCAAGTTTTTTTCTATAGATAAAAATATGGATATAGGAAATGAAATTTCTCACAAGGTTTACCTCACCGTTGAACTATTGGTTGGTGATGGTTGGGAGTGAGCTCGAGTTGCTTGAATTCTGTTTGATTGAGGTAGAGCGTTTATCCCTTAAGTTCTTACTATATTTAGTTTATATACAAAAAAAAATTCGACCATGCAGGCTTATTTTAAATCAAAGTGGTCAGTACATTAAAACAGAATCTTCATACTTTAACTTTTATTATTATACGCCTGACGTAAATGAGATTATTGTACCGCCATCTTTCGGAAACCATAAGATCTTTCAGTTATTTACTTTCCATAGACATCACTTATCTTCTCTGATATATGATTCTGTTCCGTAAAATAAAGGTAAATAATTTAATTCTTTTAACAGACTAAACTGAACAAAAAAAACCAAACCAAATGAGTTAATATTTTACGTTCAGAATAAAAAATAAAACTCTTTTTGTATGGTTTTCGTATTATCTTAGATTGTATATTAGAGCTATGATAGCTCAGAAGCGTTCGCCGTTAATTTCAGAGTGAAATATTTAATTGCAATTTAAAATACTGATTTATCACTTGCTCGCCGATGAAGAAAATATAGTGAGGAATCCTGCATGTTTAAGGAAAATATTTCGATAACATGTGTAAAGTCTGCCAACGCATTGCAGCAGCGTAGCGGACTAGTTGCTCTGCATAACCTTCTGACAAATGAGTGCAGGACTGACTTTATTTATCCCTGACCTATTTAAATTAAATGTGATATTTTTTAATTTATTTGTCAACCCCATCAGTGTCCCTGTGGTAGCAGCGTCGACAAGTTTGGGCTCCACGGACTTTCATTTAAGAAAAGCGCTGGGAGATTTTCACGACACAGTTCTCTGAACGATGTCATCCGAAGGGCTCTTGTCTCTATAAATGTTCCCTCGGTTTTAGAGGCTTGTGGAATATTTAGAGACGATGGCAGGAGACCCGACGGTATGACATTGGTCCCTTGGGAGAGAGGTAAAGCCCTAGTGTGGGATGCTACTTGCGTAGACACTCTGGCGGTCTCTCATCTCCGGGGTACCTCGTTTAGAGCCGGGGCGGCATCAGAGGCAGCTGAACTGAGTAAGTGGCGCAAGTATGAGTCTCTGAGAGATGACTACATATTTGTGCCATTTGCTGTAGAGACTATCGGTCCGTGGGGTCCAAGTGCGGTGAAGTTCCTAAAGGAACTCCATCCGCGGCTGGTCGTTGCTGCTGGTGATAAGAGGGCTGGTTCTTTCCTCGCTCAAAGGCTAAGTATATCCATTCAGCGAGGAAACGCAGCCAGCGTTCTTGGCACGATACCGCGGGGAGTAGGACTATATGATATTTAAGTTTCTAGTTTTAGCTTTTTTTTATTATTATTATAGTTTTTAGTATTGTAGATTTAAATAATATGTAATTTTGAAATTAAATAAATTTAACAAGAATATTATTTGAATTTTTTTTTATAAGAATAGGGGGCAAACGAGCATGCGGCTCACCTGATGGTAAGTGACTACCGCCGCCCATGAACAACCGCAACACCAGGGAATTGCAGATGCGTTGCCGACCTTTTAGAAAGGTGTAAGCTCTTTTCTTGAAGGTTCCTAAGTCGTATCGGTCCGGAAAATTCGCTGGTGGTAATTGATTCCACAAGGAAGTCGTGCGAGGGAGAAACCTTCTTCTAAATCGCACAGTCGTGGACCGCCAATCATCCAGATGGTATGGATGGTAACGCGAGTTTTGTCGCGATGTGCGATGGTGAAATTGAGCGGCTGGAATTAGTCCGAACAATTCCTCAGAGCACTCCCCGTGATAAATGCGATAAAATACGCAAAGAGATGCAACATCTCTACGCAGTGCCAGTGTATCGAGCCGATCAGAAATAACTCGGTCGTCGACGATTCGAACCGCTCTGCGCTGGATGCGGTCAAGTGGAAGGAGCTGGCACTGGGGTGCCCCGGCCCAGAGATGAGAACAGTATTCCATATGGGGCCGAACTTGCGCTTTGTAAAGTTGCAAGCGATGTGCCGGCATGAAATACTGTCTCGCTCTGCTGAGCACGCCAAGCTTTTTAGAGGCCGATTTGGCCTTCCCTTCCAAGTGACCACGAAACTGCACACTATTCGATATGTCGACGCCAAGGATTCCGATACTGCTGAGGCAGTAAGGGGAGTGCCATGAAACTGAGGAGATACGACAAAGGGGTTCTTTTTAGCGGTAAACGCGCAAACTTGTGTCTTCTGGGGATTGAACTGGACTAGATTTAGTCGCCCCCAATCCGAGACTTTGTTAAGCAAAGACTCGACTTCAGACACAAGTTTGTCCCCGGTACTCGGCGACGTTTTCCCGAGAAATATTGGCACGGCCGGTATATAAGGCATCACCAGTGCTGTCGTCCGCATAGCAATGAATGCTGCCAGTTAGCAACATATCATTGATATGCAGGAGAAACAGCGTTGGTGATAGCACGCAGCCTTGTGGAACACCAGCGTTGATAGGCTTGAAATCAGAGCATTCACCGTCTACTACGACCTTGATGCTCCGATCAGCAAGGAAACTGGTGATCCATTTGCACAATTTCTCGGGAAGCCCATAGGAAGGAAGCTTCGAAAGAAGCGCTTTGTGCCAGACCCGATCAAAGGCCTTCGCTACGTCCAAACTAACGGCTAGTGCCTCCCCCTTGGACTCTACTGCCTCCGCCCGTCTATGAGTTAAGTAGACTAGAAGATCACCAGCTGATCGACCCCCGACGAAAACCGTACTGGCGGTCACTAATCAGCTGGTGATCCTCAAGGTACCTCATGAGCTGGCAGTTTATAATGGCTTCCATTATTTTGGAGAACAAGGAGGTGATGGCGATAGGCCTGTAGTTGGACGGGTCTGAGTATATAAAGGTTCATCTTAACAATCTGGGGGCACGGTAGGGCCCCCGCCAAGTCGAGCAAAAAAGTGGCACAGCCGTACCATCCTTTTCTCGAAGCAGTTCAGGCCATTTTCGAAACCCTATAACTTCATTATGGTTAAAACTAGAAGCCTGAATTTTCAATAAACACTACACACACTAAACAATCTAATTTTATATAATATGTATTACTTGAGAGATACATTGATTTTTCATGCGATGGCCAAGTCAATCTATTTATTTAAATCATAAAAGATTTTTAATATTGATATGGTTACTGTAAGATTAGGTTAGCTAATTACGTAATAACTTAAGAGAGAAGGACCTTTAAGTAGGGATTGAATAAATTAACCGACTTGGATTACATGGATCTCACAACTTTTTACGGTAGAAGAACTGAGTTGCGAGACTTGGTTTTTATTTACAAGTTATGTTTTTGATGGCATCCTATTTTACATGCATGCATAGCGTATAACAATTAAAATCGTAAATATATAATATGTCGATGCATAGGTATTTGGTTTTAACAACGTTTAATAAGATTATTTACGTTTATCGGATAAATAAAAATAAATATTTTTATTTCTTCACAGTGCAGGAAGTCGTAACGTGTTGTAAGCGTGTAATATGAATTTTATTTCCAAAAGCAAAAAAAAATGTTAGAAACACTTAAAAGATAATCGTCTAAAGTAAATAAACGCTTAGGGCTATCTCACGTTATATAGAATGGAGCACACAACCGTAAAATTTTTCCAGATCGCCAAACGAAAATCATTAATAGTGTTAAGATTCTGAAAAAAAGTTACAAGTACTTTTTCGTTTAAATTGTTATTATAGGCTGAACAAATGTTTTCAAGTAATGAGCCACACGTTTGTCTTTAGAATATTATAAAAATATGTAACACAGGAACTATGAAAATTTACATAAATATTTCTTAAAAATTGTTTTAATTAATCTCGGGGATTGTAATATAATTAAAATTTCTCAATTTGCTCCATTACTAATGCATCGAATTAGGATTTTATTAAAATTAGTTTTATGTAGCTAGTAAAAACATAAATTGCACATCATGTTTTTGATATATGATTGAAATTAAGATACATGTTATAGTTTAGGACAAAAATATTGTCTGCAATCTTTACATAACTTTTTTTTCCTATACAATTTTTTTAAAGAAATTCTGATGATAGTAAAAAGTCATCAGTCATCCATATCCAATAAGTAGGTACGCTTAAAGTTTATAACGTAAACAGATACAGATGCCGATAGATAGCAAAATAAATATGTGATTATGTATGTAGTTCGTATATTTGGTGGCTTAAAGGAGTTGAAAGAATTAATGAATAAAGAGTTAGAAAATAAATTTATGCTGCAGGAGTAACATAATGAAGATGGGCAAGTCTATAATTTCGTTTTTTACAGAAACTGTTATTTCTTAGTCGTGTGTTTATTATAAAATCATGTGTATAGTTAGAAATCAGAGCTTTTTAATTAGGTTAATAGCCTACATTACGAGTACCCTAAATTAACAAGCATAATACATGCTTAGATTTATGGATGTGAAAGGAGTAAGAGGGGCGTGTCAAGATCGTGCCAAATAAAAGTTCGTAGACTCTGTCTACCCTACAATGTGACAGGCGTGGATTGTTATTTATAGATAAGTTTAAGGACCTATTTATGTTTTCTTATTATAACTGTTTTCTATAAAATAGTAAGTAAAATAAAACTTATATTGTTATCTCAGCTTGAAATTTCTTCCGCGCTGGGTGAACATTACTGTCTCCGTAGCTATTTCGATGTAAATGCACTTCACTCCAGTGTCGGGTTGCAAAATTGCCTGTCTTTGTCTATACCGGAGTCATATTGTAGATAAGATTATATTTTGAATAAGTAATAAAAACTTTACAAAATATAAATATTTTAGTATGCAACGAAGGTATACCTCGAAACATTCATAAATATGTATGGAGAGAGTTAAATCAGGTGTCAATACCTTATTGTCTTCTGATTCAGTTTGATTGTAAGTGTATAAATAATACCTTCCTTCTGAAACAGTATTTTTTCTTTAATTTTTTATTTAAAAAACGTTACATATATACACTAGGGTTTTCTCCTGTATCATGGAGGCAGTTTGCAAACATAAATTGTACGAAGACAAACATCCAGACCCGGAAAATTATTCGTAGGCTATACAAATACATTGTTCCGTGCGGGATTCGAACCCGCGGCCCCAGCACAATAACTCATTGCTTAGCCACTGCGCCAACAAGCCGTCTGTGGCCTGTGCGTTTACATTTATAGCGTTTTACTATACTATTTACTACATTATACGTAAATTTACAGACTAAATTATTCCCATAGTTGAGCATCCTCATATATGGGAGATTATGAAATATCACCACCATGGTGCAATTTGTCAGCTTTTCCGTTCAAGCACGTTGATGGACTTCACATGTCTTCAACATATTTTTATTTTCAGACATGCACGTTTACCATGCTGACGATGTTTTCCCAACACGTGGTAAATCAGCTCTTAAATGCATTACCATAACAGCCTATAAAAGTCCACTGCTGTAGATATGCCCCCATATAGATTGCCTCATAGCAAGGAGTTTGCTATAGTTGCCACGCTTGACAAGCGCGTTAGCAACCGCACTTTTTTAATATATTGAGTTAATATAAGAAAGATGCTGCTGCCCATCTTCTGTTTAAGTTTCCCTCTGTCGCCTCTTATGTAACCCACGGAACGACACTGTATATTTTTACACCGTTATTACACGGTTAGCACATAAATCATAATTAATAATATTATTGCTATAGGTGGGGTTTGAACCGGTGGATTTTAGCGTAGTGTGATGTTGCATTAAACGTTTTATGATGAAAGCAAAAGTAATTTGTTATACGAAAGCGTATATTGTTGTTATAAAGAAAAAGAAATAAATGCTTAAAATTTATGAAAAAATATTTAATGAAAACCTTGAAAGCAAAACTTCCGCAAAAGCCATAAAAGTTTTGGGAAGAAGAAAAATTACGAAAAGCATTCGCCACGTTATTTATAGCTCTACTCCGAGTAGTAGTGTCAGAATCATTAATTAATTCAACAGCTCAGTTTTAATGGAGGTAACAGTTCACTTTCTCGGAATTTTCTGTTGGTTAAATCGAAACCTCTAACAATGCTATTTTCTCGTAATTGATTTTTTGTACACTATACATTGATATGTATAGGAATGTGTATACAATGCTGTGCTTTGTTCATATGGTCCTGGTTTCGAAGTTCGGGTCGGACCAAAATCAGTTAAGTAGTAAGCCTGGGGTTATGAGCCGTTGCTCCTGCGTCTGATCTTTGTTCGGTCATGTTGGATTGTTGACCCATTGGATTATGAGAGTGAGGGAATAGATAGTTCAGATGTGCTTGCATACAAACTCGTGCACTTTAATCCTGCCCTGAGCATAAGGCAATAGTTTCCGTTAAGATTTGCAGCAGTGGTCAAAAATCTGTTTGTACGATATTATTACAATGATGTTAGGGGTAAAGTAAAATAACATGCCATCAAAACATAACTTGTGAAAAAAACATAAACATAAATGCAAACACAATGTTTCTCTCAAGAAATACATATTATATTAAATTAGATTGTTTAGTGCGATTACTAAGTCAATTTATTTATTTAAAATATAAAAGATGTTTTAATATTGATATGGTCACTACAAGATGTTGTTAGTTAGCTAATTACGTAATAACTTAAGACAGAAGGTCCCTTAAGTAGGGACTGAATAAATTAACCGACTTGGTATTACATGAATCTCACAACTTTTAACGACAGAAGAACTGAATTGGTTTTTTTGCCAAGTTATGTTTTTGATGGCATCTCATTTCTTTTTATAGATAGTTATTTATAGGTACCTATACCTATCTACATCTATTATTCCATTATATTATACACATAAAAGTACACTGATTCATTCAATGTAAATGTAACTTTGTAATCTTATATATTTATATGGGATTACAAAGTTATTTATGCAGTTGGTCGAAAACTGGACCGATATTGCAAAATATTTTAGTTTTTCCTTGATTTATACATACATATAATCACGCCTCTTTCCCGTAGGGGTAGGCAGAGACCACTTCTTTCCACTTGCTTGCTTGCTTTGCTTGCTTGCTTTTTTTTTGATTGATTTATATATTAACCAATAATGGTATTCCAAATTTGAAGCTTCTATGTCTGCTAGAAGTACGTTAAAGTTTTGATGATCGGTCAGTAAGGAAGTGAAAAAAATTAGGAAATTTTCACTAGTTATAATTCTTAAACTACTGGTTCAAATTTAAGGACAAATTTAAAGTTAAAAAACTTAACAAATTAAAAGTTCAAATTTAATAAATTTGAAATACACCGAGTTTATACAATGCCTACTTCGTTACTGAAAATTTAAGCTTCTAGTTTTATCCAAAACGATGTTATAGGGTTTTGAAAATGGTCTGAAATGCTTCGAGAAAAGTGCCGCTTTTTTGTTTGACTTTGCGGGGGCACTCCCGTGCCCCCAGATTATATAGCATGGATACATAAAACTACTGGGTTTAGATTTTATTCATAAGAGGATAATGGACCAGTAAGTCCGCAGTACTAAATAGTCGCGCATGTGGTAAAGCAGCATTTTTTTCTTGTTTTGCCAAAATATTGTTACCACCACAGTTAGATTATTTTCTGTATTCTGGAGGTTGTTAACATACAGGAGATGTTGCATCCCTTTGCATTTTCTTTCGCATCTACCATGCGGAGTGCTCTGAGGAATTGTTCGGATTTATCCCAGCCGCCAAATTTCACGAACGCACATCGCGGCAGAACTCCCGATACCATCCACACCATCTGGAGGATTGGCGGTCCACCACTGTGCGATTTATAAGATGTTTTCTTCCTCGCACGACTTCCTTGTGGAATCGATTACCATCAGCGATTTTTCCGGACCGATAAGACTTAGGATCCTTCAAGAAAAGAGCGTACTCCTTTTTAAAAGGCCGGTAACGCATCTGCAATTCCCGCCCTGGTGTTGCACTTGTTCATGGGCGGCGGTAGTCACTTACCATCAGGTAAGCCGCATGCTCGTTTGCCCCCTCTCTTATAAAAAAAAAAACTACAAAGATTGCACAAGTGCACACATTCAAACTCCCAACAATTACTTGTAAGCCATACGAACATTTGCTCCGCGAGGGATTTGATCTCGCAGTACTACAGCGCAGCAACCACTGTGCTATGGAGACGTCAATACGTATATTTTTTGTCGTTGTTCAATGTTCACCATAAGTACGAACTCGGGCATTTAGTCTGAGCTGTCACGGCCTCAGAATGGCGGAAATAGAAAATATTTTTTAAGACCACTCACACTAAATAATGAACGAGGCCCTAATGTATGAAAAATAATTTCATATTCATATTCACGCTCTAAGTAATCCAGTTTCAATTCTAATAATGAGAACCAGTGTTACTTGCGAAACACTGGTAGAGCCATACTTCGGCTATGTTATTGTTATAATACTAAAGGGTTGACTCGACTGGCAAAAACTGCGCTATAAAAAAATACCGGCATAAAATAGCAGATTAATGTTGATGTGTTTCGCATCGCAAGAGTAGAGAGCCAGAAATTATTTTTACTGAACCGTGGCATCCTATCTTAGTCCTTAGATCCTCGGAGACTATGCATCTGCATTTTGATTATAAATTGAAAATGGGTGTATACCTATGGGTCACAGCATCCACTTAGCTTGAAGAAGACTGTGGGCTCGTTAGTCACATTTATTCTATTAACAAACTCACTAACAGTTTAATTTTGTAGCCCTACCATTTGAATAGAGTCATAATTAAAAGTGGATTTACAGAGGTCGCTTAAGATGTAGATTATTATTATTTACGATTTTCTTTCCTTTTTACATAATATACATACATGTGGTTAACTATGGCAAATTAGGCTTATCTTGAAAGGCTATGGGTTCTAATTCCACAAGAAATAAGATTTTGTATGGCCTATATAATTGTTACTGATCTGGAAATCATATTGTGTAAAACATTGTTATGGTACTACAATTTTACAGTGGTAATAATTTACCACTGTAAATTATTACCACCGTAACTACTATAACTACTACATTAATATATAGTCTCCAATCTGGCAAAAAATACACTAGAAAATTGCATCAGTGGTGTAATATTACATAATCTGTATACGGGTGGAACGTCTTAAATAATATCTTTCGATATTCCACCCTCACCGCCCGCAGCACCGTCGCTCAAATGTCTTCACACTTGAGGCACGTCGTTCACAGATCCATTATACATCTTCCGTATCCGTTAATTCTCGAAAATTGCTCGCATTTATTGCACTGCTAAATCGTAATTGTAATGAACCTACTCCTTTCTAAAAGACTGG
>JAVANC010000009.1:35791532-35824032 GCA_033319125.1 Parnassius glacialis | reverse complement strand
TAATTCTCCAATTCTGCTTTGATATTCTGCATTCATGTTTTGCATCACTTTATATTATTTTTTTCATTCTGTTTTTGATTCTCTGCATTTATATTTTGCATCACCTTTATTTTTATAGGATCCTGTAACGTTTTTACACAATAACATATCATTTTACTGCGTATTTTGACACTATTTAGTACTTTTAAACTAGCTGTCAACGAAGTCTTACGTTTTTTTTTTGGTCTTTTATTGAATTCTCTGTAACTCTACAATTTCAGGCTTAGTGTACGTTGTCGTGCATTAGTTTTTCCTATGTGATTTGTATCTCGTTTCTTACTTAAATGTAATAGTTTCTTAATAACAGTCCTAAAACTAAAAATTCCTCAATTTGACAACCATTGTTTTTGTGGTTGTTATGGTAACTTTTATTTAAATTCGTCTCTGGTATGATGTTCTTTCTACATAAATACTTTTTGGCTGTAGGTCATTTACAATAAATTTCGTTTTAATTTAAATAATTTCTCGTTCTCTCTAAAAAGGTATAAAAGCCAAACAATTGGAGAATACAGGACAGTCTTGCTTCGGTTCTCAAACGAGAAACATCTACTAAAGGCCTTATCCCGGGCCGCTTTGCCCCGGGATCCTGCAAGCCTCCATCTACACGTGAAGTCGTCGGTGAATTCTAATTCAAGTGCGGGGCCATACTAGTCCGCGCGCTACGACTGCTTGATCCAGGCGCTGAGTTCAGCCTACTGCCCGCGCTACCTTCAGGCGCGCTTCGACTGCTGGCTCCAGGCGCTGCGTCCCTACTGCCCGCGCTACCTCTGGGCGCGGCGACTACTTCTCCAAGAACTGAGCGCACCTACCCCAGGCGCTACGTGCGCCGGCTCCGGACGCTGCGTGTGCCCAGTCCAGGCGCTGCGTGCCGTCGCCGCTGAGAAACCTCAAGCTCTCCGTGTCCCTACTTCTACAAAAGCAGCGAGGCTCTAGGGCTCCACTATCATACTAATTCTCCTATTCTCCTATCCCTTTTTTTAATATAATTCTAATCTCATTTCATCCATCACCTTCATATTTCATTTTTTTTATAAGATTGTATTTACCTTTTAAAAAATTATAATATATTATTTTCTTGGTCTATTTTGTTGTTTTGCTGTTCTTAGGTTAGGTTCTTTCTCTTTTAATTGTCGCTTCACGACAACAGGGAATATATATCATATAATTTTTTAGACGATAATATTAAATATAGCTCCATTTAAGGTAAATTATGACAATTTTTTAACATAATATAATAAAAATAAAGTATTATAAAATGCGTTAACTTAAAAAAAATAATTTGAATGCCTCTGTATACAAGTCATTTTTGTCTTCATCGTTATAACTCATTATACTTGTCCACTGCTGAACATAGGTCTTCCACATAGTTTACCACTAAGCACAGTTCAGAGCCACCAACATCCATGAATTTGTTGCATGTTTCATTAGATCATCATTCCATCTAGAAAAGCGTCGACTGCCTTGAGGTGACCACATGAAACCTTTTCCCGTTTTATTTACATTTGGTCGTTAGCCACTCGAGAAAATATTTCCCGCGCTTTGTTCTTTATCGGTCGTTAATTCGTAGAGCTATGTGAATAGAATAGCTTCTACCACAGTGTACATCTCGTACACTGATCAGTACGTATAAATCATGAATCTTACTGCCGCCGCTTATAATATACCTGTCTAGGTGGTGGTAGGCTAACTGGGTTGGTACCACCCACCAGCTTACAGTGCTCCCATTACTATGTTCCGGTTTTAAGAGTACTAGAGCCAGTATAATTACAGGCTTTGATGCCCCTTTGTCCACAATGGTGAAGATGCCTTTAAATGATAAAAATACCTCGGGAAATTCGCCTAAAAAGCAAAAGAAACTATAAATTAATTAATACATAGATCAGTTACAGTGGTTCTCATTTCTCATCAAATAAACAATGAAACTCCCAGAGTTCAAGATTTTCAGCGTTTAAGCTATGTATACACAAATAACATTAGAACACTTGTTTGCTTATACTGATTCGAATAAACGATAACGACAACGTTGTTGAGTTTCTTTGCCCTCGCAAAACACTACGCCACTGCAAAATGCTCTGACTTTATATATTGAGCATGTTTTTTGTAACCCTTTATTTTCATCAGTCATTAAAAGTCCACTGATGGACACGGGTTTCTCTCTTTAAAGAGAGGATTTACCTTAATTGTCAAGGTTGGGTGTCGGATTGACGTTCACAGTTCCAGATGCCAGATGGCATTTGGCCAGTTTGCCACCGCCAGTTTACACATTCATAACATTCTTTTTGGCATTTCTCATAGATTATCTTCTTGGGTTTTCGTAGGTAGGTACTTAAGAATTCAAACTCAGTTAAAATTAGTAATTTTATTGGTTAATAAATAACTATCAGTGCCATGAGCTCATATAAAAATGTCGAAAAAATGTAATCTGTATACAAGATACGTTTGTACGTAACAAATATAAGACCAAAGTAGAATAAGTAGACTAATGATTCCACATTTTTCGCTGCAATGTGCGGAACTGCTAATGACATCGACAGATGTGCGTTGTAATTTTGTTCGAATTCGTGAGAAATTATGTTTATCTCATCCGAACTCAATAACTATTAAAGTACATTTTATTCTAGGCTTTTTGACGTGACAACGTCTATTAAATATTTCTTATGACGTTGTCACGTTCAACTATCGTCAGTAAACCGACTTTACAGACAACCGATTTTTTAATCTAATGAGCTATAGGATGAAAATTATATTTTACCGGGATGTCAAATTATAATAAAATATTAATAATGAATCATTAAAAACTTTTTTCGTACTTGTTTTTGGTCTATTTTATTATAATTTATTTACAATCCACATAATAAACTTGACTGTGAGTTTCAGAGCTATGCTATTATTTCACGTCAAAGTTTAATATTTAAACTTTTTATTACAAGTCTGATATTCTGTCTGTAATTTAAACAATGTTAAATTCCATTATATAATGCGAATAATTAAATATGCAGTTAAATTAAATCGTTTTAATTTGATTGAATGACTACATGGTCTATCAGTCAAAACTACTGCACGTTGCAATGTGTGGTGATAGTTTTAAATATTTTTGGTACTAATAAGATGATTTATTATTAGTTTCCTAATAACACGCATTATTATTACGCCGCTTTAGTTCTGCATTCGAGCTGATCGGATTGCTACGTCGAAAACAGGATGATGTTCCCACATATGCCTAAAAACAAAGTTGCCGACCTTTTGTTTTACACTGTCGACATTTCATGAATTGGTATGAAGTCGATTTTGTGAAAATGCGTCATTATAATTGGTTTTTTAAATTCCAGTTTGAAGGTGCATATGTAAAATATTAAAAAAGTTAAATCGCTTGAGTATTATAATTTTTTATTATTAATTTTATACAGTGATATTTTTAAAAAATGGGTGCAACTTAAGATATTTCTAATGTAAGTTTCTCACTAAGAACTGGCAATAAACAAGAGACCTGGAATATAAAAAAGAAAAATAGAAAAATAAATAATAAATTTTTCCTATAATTATTATTATTAATATTCAGTTATTTTACTCATAACACAAACTGCTGGACCAATTTTTTTTTTATAGGAGAGGGGACAAACGAGCATGCGGCTCACCTGATGATTTATTTTATGATGATTTTAAGGAGATATTAATCAGGTTCTAATTTGATAATTGAGCATCTAAATCTAATGACAGTCTGAAGTACTGGCACAACTTCTTTGTGGAATCGACTACCACCAGCGAATTTTCCGAACTGATACGACTTAGGAACTTTCTTGGACTTAGGACTTCTGGAAAGAAATCAGCCTACTATTTTTTAAAAAGGCCGGCAACGTATCTGCAACTTCTTTGATGTTATTGTTGCTTATGGGCCGCGGAAGTCACTTTTCACCAGGTAAGTTGCATGCTCTTTTGCCTCCTATATAATATTTAAAAAAATCATATAGGAATGAGTGCTGCCAGCATTCTAAAAAGAGTAGTAAGCTCTTCTATTAAAGGTTGGTCTTAAGTCGGTTCTAAGCGCTATCGTTCCCGAAAGTTTGCTGGCGTTATCCTTCAATATATTATTTATTCTCTAATTATGGTAGGCGAAATTTAATCACGAACTTGGATATGTAAATAATAAATCAATACGTATATCACACATACAGATACTACAACCTTTTTGGAATTTGGAAATCGACCCCATTACCAGATGAAACCCCATTACACAACTTACCGTTACCGTTATAAGCTATAAAAAGTCCAGAGCTGCATACGAGTTTATGCTTTCCTCATAATTATATTGCATCATATATTATATTTGCATAATAAATATAAATATATGCAACGTGTCCCAAAATTCAACGATAAGCCAACACCGGAGGATAGACCTGCCCCGGACTAATCGGGGAAAAAAAGAAAAAAAAATATATCCCAATTATATTTTAAGTTATATGAAAAAAAATGAAATTCTTCAGATATTGTGACCGTTTATGATATTTTTCACTACCATGACCACAATTTTTTAAATATTTTTTTCTTTTTTTTTTATAGGCAACCTGAATAGACTGCTATCTACCACAATTCTTAAAAACTCCAGAATAACTCTTGTTTTATCACGAAAATTAATGAAACTTATTTTATTCCCTAAATTTTTTGAAGACTTACTTTTAACCAAATTTAACTTATCGTGGTGTAAAAAAAAAGTATGAACACTAATATGGCAAGTTTTTTTTAAAAATTGACGCAACTAACCAACATTCGAAAATGGTATAATACTCTAGGAAAACAAGTTATAAAAAAATATGGGCCTATTATTTCTTAACATGACGGTCAAATGACGGTTGGGTGTAATAAAAGTATTAGTTCTTGAAAAATGTTTAATATTTCAAAACAAATGGTACAAACAGTTTCACGTGTAATTTATTAAGTAATTAACATTATAGCAAATGTTCGAACTGTTTGCCACCAGCATTAATACATGCACGACATCGCCTTAAAAATGATCGTTTTATTTGTCTTGCATATCTTCTGCTATTAATGTAATCAGCAGCCTGAGTGATATTTCGACGAAGCTCGTCCAATGTCACAATGGGTTTTGAGTAGACCCTGTTTTTAAGACAACCCCAATAGAAGAAGTCGAGAGGGTTCAAATCGGATGAACGGGGTGGCCATAAGATAGGACCAAGTCGCCCGATCCAACGCCCTGGATACTCTTGATTTAAATATTCTAGCACAGGACGGGCATAATGTGCTGGGCAACCATCATTTTGGAACCACATGTTTTGAAGATCACTTAAGGGCACGTCGTTTAACAATTCTTGCAAGTCATTTTGTAAAAAGTTTAAATAACTATTGGCATCTAAGTTTTCTTGTAACTCAAAGGGCCCAATTACTTTTCCATTTAATATGCCGGTCCATAGGTTAACCTTGAATTGATATTGGGATTTGTCTTGTCTCATCAAGTGTGGATTTTCATTACTCCAACTATGTAGGTTGTGAAGATTTAAATACCCATCTTTCTTGCACGTTGTTTCATCCCACCATAGAATTTTGTCTAGGAAGTGGGGATCTTCACTGTGCCTTTGCAGCATTACACGGTAAAATGTGACGCGTAGCGGATAGTCCCGCGGTAATAACGTCTGAACACGCCTGTAGTGATATGGGTGAAGCTTGTGACGTTTTAATATTCGATGTGCAGAACTTTTCGGGATTCCTGTAGCTTCTTCTATGACACGTACCGAAGTAGTCGAGTCATTTTCTATCTCATTGAGAACTTCTTCATCACGATTTAATCTAGGTCTTCCAGCGCTTCTTCTATTGGATGGCATACGACCCTCCGAAAACGCTTGATGCACATTAATAAACACTCGATAATCAGGATATTTTTGAGCATTTGGACATCTTTCTCGATACAGTCTGCTAGCAGCGTTAGCATTACATCGGCATTCTCCATAGATTAAATGCATATTAACGTATTCCTGTGGTGTGTACGGTTGCGGCATGTTAAACGCCAAACAGTCCAAAATGCGTCAGAACTCTAAATCACAAAACACACAATCGTAGTCAGACAGTCAGATAATGCCAGGTCAGTTCAGTTTGCAGATCACTTCCAGTCCAAATAATGCCAGGTCAGTTAGGTTTGCAGGTCGATTCCAGTCCAAAAAGCCAAGCCAAAAGTCGATAGCATGTACGAGGGCCACGTAAGTTGAATTGGGAACGGTGCGCAGTAAACAAAGGAGCAGAGCGTACTGAACCGACTTGCTGAGAATAATAACAGCTTCTCTACCTGCCCTGTTGTTGTCTTTTTAACGTAAATATCTCTATCTATCTATCTCTCTCTAACATCTAAGGTATTAATGCCCCATTCGAATTCCTAGAAATTATAACAGGAACCCATTTTGGGCATGTAGTAAAAGTGATTACTGACAATTACAATTTAAGGAATTTGGCCCCTGTTTAGAAATAATAGGCCTATATTTTTTTATAACTTGTTTTCCTAGAGTATTATACCATTTTGGAATGTTGGTTAGTTGCGCAAATTTTTAAAAAAACTTGCCATACTAGTGTTCATACTTTTTTTTTACACCACGATAAGTTAAATTTGGTTAAAAGTAAAAGTCTTCAAAAAATTTAGAGAATAAAATAAGTTTCATTAATTTTCGTGATAAAACAAGAGTTATTCTGGAGTTTTTAAGAATTGTGGTAGATAGCAGTACTATTCAGGTTGCCTATAAAAAAAGAAAAAAATATTTAAAAAATTGTGGTCATGGTAGTGAAAAATATCATAAACGGTCTCAATTTATGAAGAATTTCATTTTTTTATATAACTTAAAATATGATTGGGATATATTTTATGTTATATAAAATGATAAATTAAAAGTTATAAAAAATTTATGCTACATGTTTAAGTATGTAACAAAAACCCCGTTGGTCGTTTCAGGGACGTTTTGATGTACACATAGGCATTGCAATTATGATATCGAATTTTTTTTGGTTACTTTAAATGGAATTTATGAGTTTCTTTACAGATAACTTACTAAATTTAACATTTCTAAAAATGTTATTTGCTTCTGAACTTACCGACACGTGCCGACATATTATTATCTACGGCCGCTGTGAGGTCACTGACATGGCCGCCACAAAGCAAACCGCTGCGCGGCGAGCGCCTCCACGGTTTTTGTGTAAATGGTTATACCTATTTAGACACAGTCATTCTGCGAAAAGTTAAATTTAAAAATAACAGAAATTATACTGAAATAATTTTTTTTAATAATGTGTTGGCTGATTATAAATATTGCATTTCCCTTCTTGAATATTTAATAATATTTAACAAGTTATCATTTATTTTATATTTTATATTATCTTACAAATATCATATTTCAAAAACACTTAGCGAGGAAAATTCTTAGACCCCTAAGTAGATGACTATGTTTTGACATGATCTAACAGTTTCTAAAAATATGTTTTTTATTTTTTTTTAAATACGGTACCTCCACACTAGGATTTTCTCCTATGTCGTGGAGGCAGTTTACAAACACAAATTGCACAAGGACAAACATTCAGACCCGGAACAATTACTTGTAGGCCATACAAATACTTGTTCTGTGCGGGATTTGAACCCGCGGCCCCCAGCGCAGCAAATCATTGCTAAGCCACTGCGCCACGGAGCCGTCTAATATAGAAATACGTTCATTACAATCTATCATATATCATACATATGCCATACTTTCCACTTTTTGCAGGCGGATTAGCAACCGCAGTTTTTTTACTTTAGATTCAGTTGTTGTTAAGAAGATGCTGTGAAGATGGAGCCAAACCCACGGGACTATTTGGGCTAGTGGATATTCTTTCAACGCCAATACACATTGTAATTTGAATTACATATGTCATAAACTTCCACTTTATTACTAAATAGATCTGGAAAAAATACTTAAGAAAGGTTATTTCAAGCATAAAATATCCTAATTAATTCTAAAGGACAATGGGATTTTTGGGCCTGAAGTTAACTAATTGGTATATACCTTTAAAAATTGGCTATATTTTTCTAAAGTTAAATACAAAAAACTAGCTCATTTTACAATCTAGATTTCAAAAAAACAATAAAATAATAAATAAGGTAGAAAATCGATTGTATTGATGCAATCGATTTTATATTTACTCGGATCCAAAAAAATTAAATGATAAAGCTGATATATTGATATGATATATTCATTTGGAAATAAAGTATATTATTATTCGCATAAGGAAAAACGAAATAAACATTTTATGGAAATAAATCGATTACTATAAAGCATACACTAGTGAAATTTTCTTTTCTGTACATACTATCACTAGTAATTTCTATTAGTTTGTTTTGACAGTTCAAACTTCAAAACTATTCACTTAAAAGAAAAAAGAAAAATACCAATTTTCGATTTGATTTAAAACGAGTGCAGTATAATCGATTCTCGATTTAATCCAGCATTTTAATATATATTTTTAATTATTTATCTGTGTTAACTAGGCAGATAAAAAAACATATCTACAAAATAATATGAAAAAATACAAAGTATGAATATGTCAACAAATTACAGTAACAACAATAATTCAGATAAGTAATCGATTCCAGATCGATATTTCTAATATTCATTTCAATTAGTTGTTGTTGTTTTAATTTTCGTTAATCGTTTCACTATTTTATTACCGAGATAATCACAGCTTTTTTTTGGTGATTTTATACTGAACCGGCTTTTATATCTTTAAGTAATTATAGT
The DNA here is from genome assembly GCA_033319125.1 of Parnassius glacialis. Taxonomy (NCBI): domain Eukaryota; kingdom Metazoa; phylum Arthropoda; class Insecta; order Lepidoptera; family Papilionidae; genus Parnassius; species Parnassius glacialis. The sequence goes on along the minus strand of JAVANC010000009.1, from coordinate 35,815,234 downwards.
GAAAAATAACCTGTTACAGTGAAGGTAATACATAAAATCACAATTTTTTATTCTTCTATAACTCAGCTCCTAGGTTGACAAATCTAGCCAGATTTTCAGGTATGAATTGTTTATATATAAGCTTTCAAATGGTCTGACTTTCATCGTGTTAACATTTGGGCCCAAAAATGTATAGAGATGTCTCCTACTCCTTTGCAACTATATGTAGGAAACATTTAGCATGTATTTTTCATATGAAAATTTATTCGATAAAGAATATGTAACAGAAATTATATTTAAATAAATTCATATTACAAGAATGTAATACAAATAAAAATTTTTGTATTACAGGCGTTTGCGCGCTAAACAAAACTTTAATACCGTTAGCTGACGGAGGACTTAGGTATAGATATTGGAAAAACCCCACAAACACCATTCGAGTGATCAAAGGTAGCGTCCACTATACGTCGACTAACTTATTTTGATCCACTTATTTTGATCTACCTAGTATTTATTAATTATACTGTGCTAATATTTCGTAGTAATATTTAAAAACATGGGAAGTTTTATGAACATAAAATTTTGACACAATTCAGTAGTCAAGAATAGAAATAAAAATATTCATATTCATATTCATATTATTTATTGCATCCATAATGTTACAGTTAAGGTGTTGAGAACATTTTAAGTTTTAACTTAAAACTATGAGATCATTATGGGCCCTGCAGGGCACGGCAATTAAGAGAGAGGAGGGCCATTATAGTGAAACAATAATGATAAATACACTTTGAAATAAAAATATAATCGAAGTACTAGGTAGATATTTAAAATTTATCATTTAAGTAATCGTTTAGTGTGTAGTAATGTTTACTTATTAAAAAATCCTTAATTTTATTTATAAAAATAGATTCTTTTTGTATATTTTTTATCGAGTCTGGGAGTTTGTTAAAAATTTTGATAGACATGACGAAGGGACCTGATGAATGTAGCTTAAGGCGAGATATGGGTAGAGTTAGTATTTCTTTATGGCGTAATTGGTATCTGGTATTGCTTTCTCCTCATTTGATATAGAATTTTGGGTACTTTTTAATGAATTTGCAGATTTTTAAAATGTATATGCACGGTAAGGTAAGTATTTTATGTGTGACGAAGTATGGTTTGCAGCTATGAGTATTTTGTATGTTAAATATTATTCGAATTAGTTTTTTTTATAGGGTTAAAAGATCAGAAACGTCTGTGCTATTTCCCCACATGATAACCCCGTAACAGAGCCACGAGTACGCATAAGCATAATAGGTACTGAGGGCGGTTTGTATGTCGGTAGATTTTTTCACTTCTCGGAGAGCGTATGTAAAACTTGCTAATTTCCTTTTAATTTTCATTATGTGGGGTTTCCAGTTAATATTTGTGTCTATTGTTAAGCCAAGTAGGGTGAATTCATTTACTTTTTCTATTGTTATGTTATCGTAGGTAAAGTTTATATTTAGTGGAACTTTTTGGTAAGGGTGAAAACTTATTATTTTTGTTTTGGAGAAATTTATTTCAAGGTTATGCTTTGCCATCCAGTTTTTAGTATTTTCTAGTATCAAATGTAATTTTCTATGGATGTTTATATTGCTGTCACATGAGGTAAGCAGGGATATATCATCGGCGAACAGCACACAGGGTTCTTCTATAATTTTGGGGAGGTCGTTTATATAGATTATAAATAACAGGCAGCCCAGAATACTCCCTTGAGGGATTGATGCGTTACATTTTTTTCCGTCTGATCGTACTAATTTTTTTTTCTTTCGTTTCATAAAGATTGTGTATCCTTAAAAGAGGCTAATTAGTAGATTTTGAAAAACACAGGAGCATAACAGTTTAAGTATATGATATTGTGTGGATTTATCCCACAATTTAAAAAAAAATCTTGTTATTGTAGTGTTTTAAATTTATTTTCACTAATCCCTTGCTACAATTTAATTTGTTTATAACTCTTACGGGCTCTACCTGAACTAAATAAATAAATAATAACTACTATTAAAAGTTACATCAAAAATCACAACAAATTTCCTAGATTCAGAAAAGTTTAAAATTACGTTGTAGAGTACAGTCGCTTTGCCACGCCCACAAACAACAAACAAAAGCTTCATTATTGCGCGTGCGTTGATATTGATAGGTATTTCGCCCACGTAAATTATTTCCGGACTGATCTGTTTTTTATATTGCAAAATTAAGTATCCGATGTGAGTGACTTGTGTTGTGTGCGATGTCTTAGTCAAACGAGGAATATTTTAATATGTTGATGTGTCTCGGAAAATGTGACTGCAACTATGCAGAAGCACGAAGACTTTATGAGGAGCGCTTTGCTACTCCAGGAAAATACCATTGCCGTCAGCGATGTCGTTCCAACGACTTCACATTCGTATGTACAACACTGGCAGTGTGAATGGCCGTGATCAACAACGTACAGATTCAGGAAGACCGAGAATATACGACGACGACATCGAGGAGAACATTCTCGACATGTTTGGGGAAGATCTGACGCGGAGCACTCGCTCGGTGGCACGTGAACTAGGTGTGAACCATATGCGTGTTTGGAGAGCCCTCAAAGATGATGGCCAACACCCGTATCATTTTCGTCGAGTTCAGTGTCTTCTTGCCAACGAGTACGAGCCGAGAATATATTACTGTAGATGGTTACTAGATAAGGTTGAAAGAGATTCTGAGTTTTTGAACCGCGTACTTTTCACGGATGAATGCTCTTTTGTTAGAAAAGGCGTATTTAACGCTCATAATAAACACGTATGGTCGACGACTAACCCGCATTCCTATAAACCAAGCCACTTTCAACACCGATGGAAAATCAATGTTTGGGCGGGAATTATAGGTGACAAAATTATTGGTCCATATTTTCTTGACCACACAATGAGCGGTGAAAACTACGGACGCTTTTTGCGAGAAGAACTAAGTAATGAACTTGACGAAATAAATCTAGACCTCGTTCGTCGCATGTGGTTTCAACACGATGGCGCACCACCGCATTTCGCCCGTTGTGTAAGAAATTTTTTGGATAATAAATTCGGTGCGAGATGTGTTGGCCGCGGTGGACCGGTCAACTGGCCGGCGCGATCACCTGATCTCACACCATTAGATTTTTATCTCTGGGGTGCGACTACACAGTCTGTATTCCAGAAAACATGCGATACCGAGGTGGAAATGCGTACAAGAATAGTCGCATCCTTTGAAAAAATAAAGTCCGAAATATCTGTTATGCAACGCGTGCGTTCAGACATTATATTCCGGTGTCGCAAATATATAGAGGTACAAGGCGGACATATTGAACAATATCTTCGTGGTCGTCAAGTAGACAAAGTCATAAATTAGTGTTTGTGTATAATTACAACAATCGGTCGAAATATAATTTTAAAAGTTGTGATAATCGACCACTAAAGTGATTACAGCTGACTGATGTGCCGAGGTCACGACCATAGTGAAGTTAATGTAGGTACGACGCGCCCTGTCTTTGATGTACGCCGCCGCCGGACGCCGCTGCTTGCTGCTTGGCTTTAGTTGCTTGATACTTCCAGGCAGAGGTAATCAATCCACATAAAATTTACAAATATTATTTAATTAAAATTTAATTTGATTATTTTTATGTCGAGTTTTCTGAAGTAAAGTTATTTCCATACGTTTGAACACTGATTCTGATAACGCACTTATTAGGAACCACAGGGTTTTTGTTACATATTGTGTATATATAAAATATATATATATATATATATATATACGTATACGTGTTATACATACATACATTTACGTGGTAGAGCCATGCTGCAGCTATATTAATAGTATAGTTGTAGCACGAATGGGTCGCCTCGACCGGGGAAGGACCACGCTCTCACAGAAGAGCAGCGTAAAATAGTAGCTTAATGCTGCTGTATTTCGTATGGTGAGTGTAGAGAACCGGAGACCCTTTATACTCGAAAAGAGGCATTCTAAATTAGTTCTTACGGCTGGCAACGCATCTGCACTTTAATACGCAATCGAAGATAGTTATAGAAGCCTATGGGCCACAGCAACCACTTACCATCAGGTGGACTGTATGCTCGTTTGTCACTCTCATTCTATAAAATAAAAATAAACACTAATTATAGATAAATGTTTTCATAATGTTAATTTTAATATGCATTTTTTCCAGTCTTAGTGAGGTAATAATAGGAGATATTCACAAATACTTTTTACATATAAAACATGTGCTTTTCGTAGAGCACCTTTTTATGTGCGAGCAGATGTTTAGATCTCTCTAGACTTTTATCACCATTGTGATCAATCTAATTTATTTTGATAACTCTCGCAGCTACATTACACCGCCAAGCCCAACACTTACAATAAATTGCAGCACTTTCTTAAGGTTTACTTATTTATCTTGCTTTAAGATATTATGCTGTGTTTATAAGAAAGGTGCGTAAAGTAATCTTCAGAGAGGGTTATGTGTCTCTTATCTATGACCTTTTATCTCATGTTATATCTATTCTCATTTCAAGTATTATTTCTTCTCATTTCACTATACGTACAATGACTCCAACATACTTACTTACTTATCTTCACGCACAATCCCTGACGGGGTAGCCAGAGAGAACAGATCGCCAAGTGTCACTATCCTTACATAACTCTTTCGCTTCTTTCAGATTCATTATCTTCTTCATACATGCACGTCTAGGTATCCGAGTACTGTTGACCCTCCCATCTTCGAACAATTTTCTCACATGGTCTTCGAAAATTAGTCTCGGTCTACCTCGACACCTTTTAATATTAACTTTCGCGCTATATATTTTCTTCACCATTCGGTCTTCACTCATTCTCTCAACGTGGCTAAACCATTGATGCACGCCCCTATCAATTTTTGTGATAAGGTCATCTTTCAAACTTGCCATATTGCGAATCTCTTCGTTTCGCTTTCGGTCGGCCATGGTAACGCCGCACATTTTACGAAGAGATCGATCGCATCTCCACTAAATTCAACTTGCTTTTTTGCTTCTTCTGGCATACCCAGGTTAGTCGCGCCGAACATGCGCTCGAATTAATCTATTCGTATTTATCATAAATAGCGGTGGTGTGAGTAAAACTTGTCACTCCACTTCACCTTCAAAAGGAAAAGGGTCATTAGTTCAATATAGTCTTCACTTATCCGCGCCCGCTGCCTGCTGTTGCACCTTATTGTGCTCTTACCGCAGTATCATTTTAAATGGTTTTAAATTTTATAATCGCTAGCAGATCGCCAAGTGTCACTATCCTTACATAACTCTTTCGCTTCTTTCAGATTCATTATCTTCTTCATACATGCACGTCTAGGTATCCGAGTACTGTTGACCCTCCCATCTTCGAACAATTTTCTCACATGGTCTTCGAAAATTAGTCTCGGTCTACCTCGACACCTTTTAATATTAACTTTCGCGCTATATATTTTCTTCACCATTCGGTCTTCACTCATTCTCTCAACGTGGCTAAACCATTGATGCACGCCCCTATCAATTTTTGTGATAAGGTCATCTTTCAAACTTGCCATATTGCGAATCTCTTCGTTTCGCTTTCGGTCGGCCATGGTAACGCCGCACATTTTACGAAGAGATCGATCGCATCTCCACTAAATTCAACTTGCTTTTTTGCTTCTTCTGGCATACCCAGGTTAGTCGCGCCGAACATGCGCTCGAATTAATCTATTCGTATTTATCATAAATAGCGGTGGTGTGAGTAAAACTTGTCACTCCACTTCACCTTCAAAAGGAAAAGGTTCATTAGTTCAATATAGTCTTCACTTATCCGCGCCCGCCGCCTGCTGTTGCACCTTATTGTGCTCTTACCGCAGTATCATTTTAAATGGTTTTAAATTTTATAATCGCTAGTGTTTTCGGCTATACACTATCATATATACAGTAACACATACAACATTACACACCACAATATTTAGAACGAACGCCGATTAGTGATTGTAAATACGAGCTTCTCGGTAAGTAAATTTGATTCCTCTAATTTAAGATACATACATATATTCTCCCGCGCAATCACGTAATTAACGGCACGAGGTGATAGCTAGTGCCCGGCGTGATTATTTTTCTGGTGCCTCCTATGAGGAGTTCGATTTATTACCGAAATTTAAATTTTCTCACATAGCGTCGGTTAATTTTTTCGCTTACCGCCCGCCATTTTTATTTCCCGCAATTATTATTCATGTGTTCTGGATGACGTTGATCATTTTATGGTGTGTGTGACTTGTTAAAATATTGCATTTATTATTATTTGAACCGTTATTTGTACGGATACTGGTATAAATACTTTGTATTATTTTGTAATTTTACATCATTAATTTGCACTCCGTTTTCATTAGTTCGAAAATATGGCAGCCACTCGCAAAACTCTGAATAAGGAATTACTTATTAAGGAAACATGCCGTGATGGTTATTTTACTCGCATGCAACGTATTTTCGATCTTTCAAAAACAATAAAAGATGCCGCTATTCAGGATATGTTTATATCACAGTGCAAAACCATCGATGATATCAGGAGTGAATATCACAAGTGCATTCATGACATTAATTCTATAAATATGGAACTAGATCCCGAATTTACTCCTGATTTCAACGCCTGGTGTAGCTTTGAAGACCTGTACTGCCATGTCATACGTATTAAGAACAAAATATGCAAGTCGCAAACGATTAATGCTTCCAAGCCTTAGATCGCGTTACCTAAGTTACCTCCCATAGAAATTCCAGAGTTCCACGGAGACTCTTCCAAATGGAGCCTCTTTTATGAAACATTTAATTCGACGATTAATTTTAATACTGAGTTAACGAACTCGGAAAAAATCTATTATCTAATTAGCAAACTTAAAGGCAAAGCGCAACATGTTTTTTTGGGCATTAACCCCACCGCTGATAATTAGGATTCTATATGGGATGCTTTAATAAAAAGTATCAGGACAAGCGTTACCTCGCGAGCACCTTTCTCGACTCAATATAAGAGATGAAAGCTTTACCTAATCCCGCAACTTCAACTCAATTGGAAGCATTCATTGATAAATATGCCGCATCTATCGCTGCTCTTAAAGAATTAAATATACCAAATCTTTGTGATTACGTGTTTATTTATTTTGCGCTCAAGCGCTTAAATCGCGACACTTCGAAGGCATTTGAAATGTCTGTCCGAGACGTGGACATACCTACTTATGACAGCTTTATTATTTTGTAAAAGGTCAAGTCAAAATATTGCAACGCGTAAACGCACCCGCATACAAAGTGTCAACGAAAGAAAGTGATAAACCCAAGTTGGCTGCCATTCCAAAGATCTCGCATTCTTATATTACATCGAATTCTAATGACGTCACATCGACATGTAGACTTTGTAGTAAATCGCACGACCATATTTATAATTGTCGCGAATTCATGAATTTGTCACCCAAGCAACGCCATAAATTTGTGAAAGAAAATTGTTCATGCACAAATTGTCTCAGTTCTAAACATATTTGGAACGCTTGCAAAAGCACTAATGTTTGTCGTATATGTGGGTCACGCCATCATTCGTTAATTCATTTTCAAAAATTAAATTATATCAATAAGCGAGATAAGGGTTCTCAAATTGTTACAAATTCCGACACGGTTGCAACGCGCCCGCGCTCTCTCGCTCCAACTCGACAACGAGAGCTTGAGAATACATCCGATGGTGTAGCCTTTCTGTCGGCTGATAGCGCAGACAACAAACTATGTCTTATTTCAAAGCCACAAAATATTAACACATTATTAGGTACTGCGCAAGTTAATGTGCTAGACCGCCATAATTACATGGTTACTTGTAGGTGCATCATTGATCCAGGTTCGCAAAATAATTTTATCACGATCGCATGTTGCCGCAAATTAGGGCTGAATATTAAACAGTTAAATCGCAAAACTATCATAAAAAGATTAGGCGATCATTCAAGTCTTGCAAAAGGAAAGGTGAACATCAACTTATTTAGCCGAATAAATCCCTCCAAAACATACGCTATTGAAGGTTTGGTTTTAAATCAAATTACGGGTAATTTACGTACCGCGTCCATTAAAACCACGTCGCTAGATTATCTTAAATGCCTACCGTTGGCTGATGAAGAATTCTCTAAGCCGTCAGAAGTCGAGATACTTCTCGGGGCAAAATTATTTATTGAACTGTTGCTGCCCGTTAAAGTAACTGGACCCCCGCAACAACCCTCTACGTTTTTTATGACATTAGACTACGTAGTCATGGGAGACGCGCAGGTTTAATTAAGTCAACGACTCCGTTGACGTATCTCACTCTTATCTGTCCAGCGTTTCCTCCCCGCATTCAATTCATGACCAGTTAAGCAATTTTTTTGAAATTGAGGCCTCGGCGGAACCTCGGCGATGCCCCGATTTTCTCCGAACAAGACAGATATTGCGAGGAGTTTTATTCTGTCACTACACAACGTGAGGAGACCGGGCGCTTTGTTGTAGGTTTACCTTTCAAGGACGAAACTACCCTCTTTGAAGATTCGTTACAAACGGCTCGTAAACGTTTCCTTCATTTATAACGCAAATTTCATAAAAATCTAGCATTTAAATCGCAATATGATGAAGTCATCTGTGAGTACTTTTCTAAGGGTTATCTTAAACAAATTCTGGAACCGCAAAATTATAGTAAGGGTTACGTTTTACCACACCATGGGGTGATCCCCGATGATAAGCTCACTTCCAAACTGCGCATCGTCCTTGACGCAAGCACTCACACCGACTCACTCACAACGATACTCCGACCGACTGGAGTATCGTTAAATGATATTTTACACGTCGGACCGCCGCTACAGTGTAATTTATTTCAAATCTTATTAAACTTTCGCCTTTTCGAAATCGCCGCAACTGTTGATATACGTAAAATGTATTTACAGATTGTAGTTCGTGAGGAAGATCGACCTTATCAGCAAATAATATACCGCTTTGATAATAGAGAACCGCTAAGATATTTCGTTTTCCAACGCGTATGCTTTGGTTTACGATCTAGTCCCTTCATAGCCATCCGAACCATTCGTGAATTAGCTAAACGCGAGGAAACTAATTTTCCCCTCGCTGCGCAACTCGCTACTACCCAACTGTACGTTGACGATATAGCCTGCTCTTTTCCCAATAAAGATGTTGCGCTAGACGGATTACAACAGCTCATCAAAATGTTCGCATCGGGTGGTTTCGAATTGTTAAAGTGGTCCAGTAACTCCCATGAGTTGCTAGAAAATGTTCCCGAATCGCATCGGTTAGCTAAAACAATTGACCTCACAAAAGATGAGTCTCTTAAAATTCTTGGCATGCAATGGTTGCCAACTTGCGATAAATTTTCGTTTACTATTTTACCATCCGACCGCACTTGCACGAAACGCAACATGTATCAACAGTGGCTCGCTTGTGGGATATACTTGGGCTGGTAGGTCCGGTTATTACATACGCCAAACTCCTTATAAAGGAAGTTTGCTTAATGAAGTTAGATTGGGATGATACCCCTCCCGACTATCTTGTTAGTGCATGGACTCAGTTTCAGTTAGAGTTACCGCTTATCGCAGATTTAAAAATACCGCGGCATGTGAAGGTGTCCATGAATACCAATATCACACTTTTAGGTTTTTGTGACGCAAGCGAGCGTGCATATGGAGCCGCTGTATATTTACATGCGAACAACCACGGCAAGCGAACGACTACCTTAGTGTGCGCAAAATCCAAAGTCTCGCCTAGTAATCGGGTTATTACGACGCCGCGACTCGAACTTATGGCTGTCTTTCTACTTGCAAAGCTACTACGCGCTGTGTCAGATAGCTATTCATCGCGTTGTAACATTAACCGCATTTATGCATTCTCTGACTCCACCGTAGCACTACACTGGATTAACACATCTCCACATCGCCTGCCGGTTTTTGTCGCTAACAGGGTTTCCAAAGTTCAATATCTCTTACCTGCGAAATATTTTTATCACATTCCTGGGTGTGACAACCCCAGCGACTGTTTATCCCGCGGTTTATTACGTTCGCAACTCTTAGTTCATCCACTCGACAACATGCGCTCGAATTAATCTATTCGTATTTATCATAGATGGCGGTGGTGTGAGTAAAATTGTCACTCCACTTCACCTTCAAACGGAAAAGGGTCATTAGTTCAATATAGTCTTCGCTAATCTGCGCCCGCCGCCCGCTGTTGCACCTTATTGTGCTCTTATCGCAGTATAAATTTAAATTGTTTTAAATTTTATAATCGCTAGTGTTTTCGGCTATACACTATCATACATACAGTAACATATACAACATTACACACCACAATATTTAGAATGAACGCCGATTAGTGATTGTGAGTACGAGCTTCTCGGTAAGTAAATTTAATTCCTCTAATTTAAAATACATACATATATTCTCCCGCGCAATCACGTAATTAACGGCCACGAGGTGATGCTAGTGCCCGGCGTGATTACAGGTTTTGCTGCCATATAACAAAGTCGGTACCAACACTGCGTTATGTATTGCAAGGCGTGCACTCTTCACTACGCCTCGCCTTTCAACTAACGCAGTCAGGGCCCCATTGATTTTGTTCCCGGCAGCGACACGCCTGTCCACATCTAAATCACATCTTCCATCCCGGCTAAAAGCACTCCCTAAGTATACAATTTCATTTACCTGTTATAGACATTCCTGATTTACCCATATTTCACACTTCGTTCTCTCTTCGTCCCTTTCAAATACCAGAACCTTAGCTTTATTAGCATTCAAACGGAGACCTTAAATTTCACATTCCTCTTTCATACACGTGACTAATGCCCGCTAAGTTCTGCCTCTGATGGTGCAATAAGCACTGCATCATCAGCATACACCAGACAATTTACTTTAATGTCACCCAATTTCATACCCAAACAGCTGTCTTTCAGCTTCTGTAAACAGCTGTCGAGATACAGTGTGAACAGCCAGGAAGACATGACACAACCCTGTTTTACGCCCGTTTGGACGCTAAACATGGGTGACTGGTCATGCCTTACCCGCAAACAGGCTTTACAGTCACAGTAAAGTGACTGCACAGCCCTTAGCAATCGCCCATCCACACCATACCCCGGCAACAGTTCCCACATTTTCTTCCTTACAACCTTATCAAATGCTTTCTCAAGATCTACAAAAGCACAGAACATCCTCTGGTTAGCAACCAAAAGCTTTTCCGTGATCATGCGGAGAGAAAACATTTGATTCGTGCATCCTCCTCCAGGTCTAAATCCGCATTATGCCTCCCATAGAAATCTTTCCAATTTCTCTTGCATCCTACGTGTCAAAACCTTCGAGTAAACTTTACTTGCTAAACTGGTCAAGCTGATCGCCCGATAGCACCCACAGTCAAAATGTGAACCTTTACCTTTATATAAAAGCACAATGACTGCGGATTGCCAATCATCCGGGACATCTCCCGTCCGCCAGCACAAATTGCACAGCAGATGAAAGCTGTCCCAGACGCGAGGCCCACCATACTTGACCATTTCAGCAGTAACTCTGTCTAGTCCCGCAGCCTAACCACATTTCAAACTTCGAATTGCACGTTCAATCTCTTTCATACTGGTGACCTCAGTTTCATCGAGGTCCGGGTCTGGCGTACCAGTCACGGCGTCACCCCCGGATCCTTCACTAAGATCATCACACGCATACATTTCTCTATAAAATTCGCTCTATCGCTGCATGACGTCCGATTTTTTAGTGAGGATGTCATTAGTTCTCGAAAGCACTTTGTTTATTCTTAAGGCCGTCGCACCACTTCGGGTCTTTCCAACCTCTTTCCAGAAGAGTTTGGAGTTCTCCTTAAAGTTGTGCGACAACCTTTCGTCCGCTTCTATTCTACACCTTTCACGCATTTCCTCAATCAATGCTTTCGTGTGAACTTTCTGCAGCTTATATCTTTCTTTCATCTTCTCTCTCATATCCTTATCATTACTAGAGGTCAAGAAGGTCTAACCATGCTTTCTTCTTCATATTGAAAGCTTCTTTCACTTATCATTCCACCATTTTTTTTTTATAGAATAGGGGGCAAACGAGCATGCGGCTCATCTGATGGTAAGTGACTACCGCCGCCCATGAACAACCGCAACACCAGGGGAATTTCAGATGCGTTGCCGACCTTTTAGAAAGGTGTAAGCTCTTTTCTTGAAGGTTCCTAAGTCGTATCGGTCCGGAAAATTCGCTGGTGGTAATTGATTCCACAAGGAAGTCGTGCGAGGGAGAAAACTTCTTCTAAATCGCACAGTGGTGGACCGCCAATCATCCAGATGGTATGGATGGTAACGGGAGTTTTGTCACGATGTGCGATGGTGAAAATGAGCGGCTGGAATTAGTCCGAACAATTCCTCAGAGCACTCCGTGATAAATGCGATAAAATACGCAAAGAGATGCAACATCTCTACGCAGTGCCAGTGTATCGAGCCGATCAGAAAGAACTCAATCGTCGACGATTCGAACCGCTCTGCGCTGGATGCGGTCAAGTGGAAGGAGCTGGCACTGGGGTGCCCCGGCCCAGAGATGAGAACAGTATTCCATGTGGGGCCGAACTTGCGCTTTGTAAAGTTGCAAGCGATGTGCCGGCATGAAATACTGTCTCGCTCTGCTGAGCACGCCAAGCTTTTTAGAGGCCAATTTGGCCTTCCCTTCCAAGTGACCACGAAACTGCACACTATTCGATATGTCGACGCCAAGGATTCCGATACTGGCTGAGGCAGTAAGGGGAGTGCCTTGAAACTGAGGATATACGACAAAGGGGTTCTTTTTAGCGGTAAACGCGCAAACTTGTGTGAAACTTGTGCCAATCCGAGACTTTGTTAAGCAAAGACTCGACTTCAGACACAAGTTTGTCCCGGTACTCGGCGACGTTTTCCCGAGAAATATTGGCACGGCCGGTATATATGGCATCACCAGTGCTGTCGTCCGCATAGCAATGAATGCTGCCAGTTAAGAACATATCATTAATATGCAGGAGAAACAGCGTTGGTGATAGCACGCAGCCTTGTGGAACACCAGCGTTGATAGGCTTGAAATCAGAGCATTCACCGTCTACTACGACCTTGATGCTCTGATCAGCAAGGAAACTGGTGATCCATTTGCACAATTGGATCCATCTCTACATCATGCATCTCTTCTATTACTACTGCCTCTTTTTATTGTTCCACACACTTCTTCCGCTGCTCTTACCATTCTATCCCTAAGATTCTGCCATGTTCTTTCCACACATTATTTTCTGCCATCAATGGTTTCAAGCTTTTTGGCTACCCTCGCATGACATTTGTCCCTAGTATCCGCTTCCTGAAGCTTCCAGCTTCGGATGCGACAGATCGACTGTGGTTCTGTTACTGCCGTCCGGTAGCGCCAACCCGCGAACAGACCCCAAAATCTAGTAATTACTAGATAGTGATCCGTTCCCAGGTCAGCACCCCCGGAACACTCGCGTATCCATCACCTATTTTTGCAGTCGGTCATCCACCAGGAACAAATCGATCATACTTCTCTCATTCTTTCTTTCTCTAGTATACATATGGATTTTCTTGTGATTAAACATAGTGTTTGTCACAAGACCCTTTTCCTTGCATACAGCCAGTATAAGCTTGCCAGCATCATTAACCCTTTTATCGCCAAACTTTCCAAGCACCGACTCGTACCCTGGTCAAGCGGTACCAACCCATCCATTCAAATCACCACATACAACAATTCGTTCGTTTCCCCTAACCAAATCTAGAACTTCTCTTACATTCTTCGAAAACTCCTCCAGCTCAGCCCTGGACGACGAAACTACCGGCGCATAAACAGCCAAAAGGGATAACTTCGTCAGTCTCAATTTAATTAACAGTGGTAGAACCACGCGGCAGCTTTTGTCGCACATATGGGCCGGCTCGAACCGGGGTGGGACCACGACCACACAGAATACCAGCGTGAAGTAGAGGTTTACCTTTGCGTTTTGCTTGGTGAGTGCAGGTGGCCGCAGGCCCTTTTTACTGGAAATGAGGCATTCCATCTTAGTCCTCACGGGTGACAACGCATCTTCATTTTGATTTGTAATCGAGGATAGATGTAGATGTCTATGGGCCGCAGCGACCACTTACCATTAGGTGGACTGTGTGCTCGTTTGTCACCCTTATCCTATAAAAAAAAAAATTCAGTCATACCATCGACCAACCGAGACGATAGCAGCACCCCCACTCCCTGGCAGGCGCTCTCGCTCTCCGGGACTCCGGACCGTAGAGCAAACGCCCCGCCAGAGATCTCTTCAGTATCACTGCCCTTCCGTTTGGTCTGCGACATACACACGACATCTAATTCTCTTTCTTTCATTATTTCGATCAACTCATTCGTCTTATCTCTCATGCCTCCTCTAACATTTCACGTGCCAACTCTGCACTTTGTCCTCCACCTTCCGCCGTTTCGGGCTGTGGATGACGGGTGGCGGTCCCCATCGCCGCTTTGCGCGCTACATACATACTAATATCCTTTAAATTTTTTACTGTTTAGGTTTCACTACTCTGAAACTCTTTGCTTATATATCTTAAAATGTACGTAGGATTCTTATTAAAAATACTCACTTAACGGTCAGCCACCGTAGACTCTACATCACCTGAGTAGTTGTCATTATTGAAAATTGGTTTCTGTATCAATCTTAACCAACTCTTTTCAAAACGTTTGTAAACAATTATATTGAATAGAATAATTAATTAACTAATTACTAATTTTCAAAAGCTATTAAACTTAATTTATTAGAAACAAATCCTCTATAATAATTATTTTTATTATTATATTAAGCCCTAAAAATGATTTCAATTTCGTAACATAATTAGGACATTTACTTTCCAGTAATGATTTCACTTTATTGTTTGATTTACGTAGTCCTGACTTACCTATGATATAACCTGATTTTTTTTTATAGAAAAGGGGGCAAACAAGCATACGGCTCACCTGATGGTAAGTGACTACCGCCGCCCATGAACAACTGCAACACCAAAGGAATTGTAGGTGCTTTGCCGGCATTTTAAAAAGGAATAAGCTATTTTATTGAAGGTCCCTAAGTAGTATCGGTCCAGAAAAATATCCGGTGTTAAATTATTATAATTATTTATTATTATATATATATTAGTACAATCGTGGACCGCCAAGCGTCCAGATCGTTTGGATGGTATCAGGAGTTTTGCTGCGATATGCGATCGTGAAATTTGGCGGCTAGGATTAAATTGAACAGTTCCCCAGAACACTCTTCGTAGTAAATCCGAAAGAAAATGCAAAGGGATGAAACACAACAACAACTCTTCGCAGCCCCAGTAAATCTAGCCGATCGGTAAGGGCTCGGTCGTCGACCATTTGAGCCGCTCTGCGATGGATGCGGTCAAGTGGAAGAAACTGGCACTTGACAACCCCAGCCCAGACATGGGAACAGCATTCCATGTGTGGCCAAACCTGCGCCTTGTAAAATTGCAGGCGGTGTACCAGCACGAAATACTGTCCCGCACTGCTGATCATGCCTTTTAGAGGCCAATTTGGCCTTCTCTTCCAAGTTATCACGAAACTGCACCTCACTCGATATGTCGACGCCGAGGATTCCGATACTAGCTGAGGCAACAAGGGGAGTGCCTTGAAACTGAGGAGATATGACTAAGGGGTTCTTCTGAGAATTAATCTGGACTAAATTTAAAGTTGCAGCCTATTTACGTCTTACTGCTGGGCACAGGCCTTCTCTCATTTCTGAGAGGGTTTTAGGGCAAGGAAAATGTCCGCCGCGCTGCCCCAATGCGTGTTGGAGAACTACACGTGTCTTCGAAATATTTTTCTTTTTTATTTCTCAGACATGCAGGTTTACTCACGATTTTTTCCTTCACCACCGAGCACGTGGTAAATCAGCACTTAAAATTGCAATTAACATTTTTATTGATGCCGGCGGGGATCGAACCCGGGTTGCTTGAGTATTGTGAAGCTTACAGCGAGCGCTAACCATCTGAGCTACCACGGACTAAATTTAGTCGCATCCAATTCGAGACTTTGTTCAGCAAAGACTCGACTTCAAACATAAGTTTGTTCCGGTACTCAGCGGCGTTTACCCGAGAAATATTGGCACGGACAGTATATAGACCATCATCAATGCTGTCATCCGCAAAGCAATCAATGTTGCAGCTTCGTAACATATCATAATATCTATGATATGAATGCAGAAGAATCAGCATTGCTGATAGTACGCAGCCTTGTAGAATACCAGCATTAATAGTCTTGTAGTCGGAGCATGCATAGTTTACAATGACCTTGCTGCTCTAAACTGCAAGAAAGCTGGTGATCCAATTGCACAATTTCTCGGGAAGCCCGTAAGAAGGGAGCTTGGAAAGAAGTAATTTGTGCAAAATCCGATCGAGGGCCTTCGCAATGTCCAAACTTACGGCCAATACCTCCCCCTTGGACTCCACTGCCTCCACCCATCGATGTGTCAGATAAACCAGAAGATTACTAGCTGATCGACCCCAACAAAAACCGTATTGGCGGTCACTAATCAGCTGGTGATCCTCATGGTACCGCATGAGCTGGCTGCTTAAAATAGATTCCATAATATTGGAGAAAAAGCATAGGCCTGTATTGGACGGGTCTGAGCGGTTGCTTTTTCTAGGAATCGGGTAAACAAAAGCCGTCCACCATGGTTTCGGGAGTATTCCTAGGGAGTAGGAGTACCGGAAAAGACGCGTTAGAACCGCTGCCAACTCCGGAACACATCCTCAACAAATCCTCAGTACATTTGGGGGGATTCCGTCAGGCCCACTCGACTTGTGGATGTTCTGGGAGAGGAGTGCTTTGCGAACCGAGTACTGTGTGAACTGCACATCTGGCATGGAGCACTCACACCGCGGGATGATAGGCAGTGTGTTCCCACCGTTATCGAGAGTCGAGTTGGACGCTAAGAAAGAGCCAAGCAGATCGGCTTTCTCCTTTGCGCCATGGACCAGTGAGTCGTCCTCTCTGTGTAGAGGTAGAAGAGATGGCTGACAGAAGTTCCCTTGGACAGCCTTGGCTAGAGACCAGAATGCACTGGTTCTCGTAGGAAGGCGAACTAGTTTCTCGTCAATTCTGCCTATGTGCTTTGACTATGCCTTGGCAATGACTCTTTTGAAGTACCTGGAGGAGTAATTATACTTATTTTTAGGGCGCTAGTGTTTACGTCCAAAAACATTGAAGCGTCATCCCAGGCCCTGTAGCACTCCTGCTTGTAGCGTGATGCTATTTTCCAAGAGCAACTATACTATGGCTGAGTACTGCCTCAGATGGGCTCCACAGAGGAAGGAATAAAAAGTTCCATACCCTGAACTACCACATGCAACATCCTTTGCACGGTTTGGTCGCTTACGCCTTTGTAGTATTTGCATCGCTGTGATTTTGGATTGTCATCTGGCGGTCATTTGGAGAAATCGATCCTGTCTTTGTATAGTTACACGATATCTACCCGTGTGTCATTCAGCACATCCCCAGTACTGCGATAAGTTGACGAAAACCTTGATATCACGTTTTGGCTGTTGTGTAGGGCCTCAGCAACCACGCGTATAGCACCATTTTCTAACATGTCCACGGCTTGTAACATTTCATCTCGATCCAAATGACGATTTAACATGACTTCTAAGATCACACGGTACGATAAATTAATAAAGAAAAGCAATGTAATCCCTTTTAATTAATAAATATCAGTAGAACAATTTTAATTTTCCTTGAAGTAACCAAATACTAAAAATTTTGCCGCCGTATTTTGTTTCTTTTTATGTAAGTTTTTAAATTTATTAAATAGAATGAAATCGGTTTCAATATGTATATAAACTTTTTATGGAAACTAAAAATGTTTTAAACTATAAAGTCGTAAATAATTTAAGAAAATGGTATCGCTAGATTCCATTGATATGTGTTTATATTTCGACAGTAATGAATTGACTGATACTTAATCACTAAAGTAAAAAATTACAACACACATGAACATGATTCATAATACATCAATATTTTATCAAAGTAAATGTTAAGCTGAGACCGCATCTGACCACCAGAGATACCAAGTTGAATCGAAACAAATCCTTTCATATGAATTCCAAACCGATTCTTAGGCTTAATGGAATAGATCTCGTTCCATTAACGATTTTATTAAATATGCATAATCTCTTATCACACCCACAACACCTTTCGCGAACAAAGGATCACGTGCAGAAAATTTAGAATGCTTATACATACGTAGATACTCGTTGTAAAATTAAACACGATGCATATAAAATTACTGCTTCCCTAATTTATTTTATGAAAGATGTTGAATTGCAATTATTGACTACTAATTACGTGATCTAATGCTTCGAATTCAGGGCCAGGCCAAAACCTGTAACTGGCTTTTTCTATGAAAACATCCTAAATCCGATGTCTGGATGTTGGCATTTGTTCACCAATTTCTTAAAACAGATAACGCCGTTGGTCTTGCGCCTGATCTCTCTCTGGTCCTGTGCCCTTGTTATCCCATTAGACAATGATGGTAAAGGAACAAAGAGTGCACCTTTGCATTCTTGTGCAGCACACATTTGCGGACTATTCTCATGTCTTGCGCAGTACAGATGACTAGTCTTCTTTAAGGCCTACCGTTATAGAAATTGAGTCTAGAGAACATTATATAAGAAACCCACTATACAGAAAATACTACAATTATCACAATCATGAGTCCATAAACTTCACTGCTGGAAATGGGCCCCTCTCGGTGAAGGAACAATTAACCTTATTTGCCAAGATTGTAGTTTGCTTTGAGTCAAATATCGAAACTACCAAAAATTGCAGGCCTATGACGCAGTTTTCTGCTGCCAGTTTGGGTATTTTACGTCTGATTTCAACGATATGGTATAACTGCCATCTATCGGAAACAATGAGTACTTTCTGATATTTTCCATGTTGCCTCTTACAGCACTCACGTGAAGAAATAGGGTGTTGGATTCTCTGCCGACGCTACCACAGTACGGCGCAACAGAAAATATATAATGCCATCAAAAACATAACTTGTACCAAAAAAACCAAGTCTCGCAACTCAGTTCTTCTACCGTAAAAAGTTGTGAGATCCATGTAATACCAAGTCGGTTAATTTATTCAGTCCCTACTTAAGGGTCCTTTTTGTCTTAAGTTATTACGTAATTAGCTAACCTAACAAGATAACAGTGGTAGAGCCACGCGGCAGCTTTTGCTGTCGCACGGATGGGCCGGCTCGAACCAGGGTGGTACCACGACCTCACAGAAAACCAGCGTGAAGTAGAGGTTTACCTCTGCGTTTCGCTTGGTGAGTGGAGGTGGCCGGAGGCCCTTTTTACTGGAAATGAGGCATTCCATCTTAGTCCTCACGGGTGACAACGCATCTACATTTTGATTTGTAATAGAGGATAGATGTAGATGTCTATGGGCCGCAGCAACCACTTACCATCAGGTGGACTGTGTGCTCGTTTGTCACCCTTATTCTATAAAAAAAAAAAAATCTTATAGTGACCATATCAATAATAAAATATTTTATGTTTTAAATAAATTGACTTGGCCATCGCATGAAAATACAATGTATATCTCAAGTAATACATATTACATTAAATAAGATTGTTTAGTGTACCTATCTACACCTATTATTTCATTATATTATACATAAATTTAGGTACACTGATTCATTCACTGCAAATGTATCTTTGTAATGTAAGTTATTTATGCAGTTGGTGTATCTCGAAATTGCAAAATATTTTAATTTTTCCTCAATTTATATACTATACAATAATTTTATTTCAAATTTGTAGCTTCTATGTCTGCTAGAAGTGCGTTAGAGTTTTGACGATCGGTCAGTCAGTGAGTGACAAAATTAAGAAACTTTGACTGGTTATAACTCTTAAACTACTGGTTCAAATTTAATGAAATTTAAAATATACTGAGTTTATACAATGCCTACTTGTTGGCTGAAAATACAGGCTTCTAATTTTATCCACAATGAAGTTAAAGGGTTACGAAAATGGCCTGAACTGCTTCGAGAAAAGGATGGTACGTCCGTGCCGCTTTTTTGCTCTACTTACTCATAATTTACTTATTAATAATTTTCTGGGGACACTACCGTGTCCCCAGAAAATTATTATTAATTTAAATTATTATTAATTTTGTTAGTCATACTCGATAATGAACGTCTCTAGATTCACATGTTGGAGTCTAATTAAATCTTTTTACAAACATTAAGAGTGATTTAGCATATCGAAATTTTAAATAAGGATTATAATTTTTTAAATACCCTCTGCAGGCGGTGTGCTCTACTGATTGACGGTCAACGCTTGGGTGATCTACTGATAATAGAAAATCAACCTCAAGACTAGTTTAAAATCTTATTTCACTTAAAGGTGAAAAGGAATAGAATTACTAGAGGAAGGGTATCGGTTAGTGCTCACATATCTACCAGCCTCATGTAGGCTGACTCAGCCTTCATAATTCAAATCTTCAAAGAACCTACTAGAGAGCGAGCTCCTAAAAATATCTACTAATCTGTTTTTTCTTTGTTATCAGCTTAAAAGGTCCTTGTTTAACTTTGAGATATACCACAGGAGTGCCCCTAATTTTCATAGGAAGGTTTCTGTACTAATCCCGTCATGTGGACTGGCAATTACAGTTTCACCTTTCCTATAGCCGACTCTCCAAAAAAACCACGGAGAGTAATGGGGTTATAGATTTTCTTATGACACCCCCTCACTAAAGTTGCACATTTTAAAGTATTCTATATATCATTGTATATCGTTCTCTATGTCATAGGACTAAACAAGCGACTGTAATTTTATAAAAAATGGTATAGTTGGGAACTAAAAGGTACAATATTTGCAAATCACAATTTTTATTATTTAAACGCCCGCACGTAGTGTCGGTGCAAAGTTCGTAAGCTGTTAATTAATATGAAATATTAATAACCATATTCATTACTAAGTTCTTATTAGGGGTATTTAATCTGATTTGGAGTCAAATAATTTTATTTCACCCAACGAATTTGGTTTCCGACGCGGCAAGACTACTAGAGATGCTATTCATGAACATATTAACTCGATAATACTTAATTTAGATAAAAGAAGCAAGTGTCTAACAGTCTTCCTTGATTTGTCTTAAGCTTTTGACACAGTCTCTATTCCTCATCTGCTAAATAAACTGGAAAGGGCTGGTATAAGGGGTATTCCACTAAAATTGATGGAAGATTATTTAACCGATAGAAGGCAGCGGGTTCGTGTAGATCATTATACATTAAGTGATGAGTTACCTGTCAAATTCGGTGTGCCTCAAGGTAGCATTCTCGATCCGACACTCATCTTGGTGTATATTAATGACCTATGCCAGCTTCAACTTTCTAAAGGAAAAATAATCACCTATGCTGACGATACTGCCATTTTCTTTGTTGATGATTCTTGGAATAATGTTTTTAAGAACACTCAGGTTGGATTTAATAGGGTCTGTAAATGGCTTAGCTACAATATCTTAACACTGAATGTTAATAAAACAAAGAACATTGCATTTGGTGATAGAGCTAACCTCCTTCCACAAATAACTTTGGCAATCACATCCCACACCTGTGGTCTAAGACTTTCAGGATGTCACTGTCCCTTAATTGAAAGAACCAATAAAATCAAATATCTTGGCGTATTGATTGATCAGACCTTAACATTTAAACCCCATTTTAAGGTTTTAGTATCCTGACTGCAAATGCTCATATATATATATTCAGAACCTTTAAACATATAGCTGAACGCCGTGTTATAATGGTAGTTTACTTCGCTTTATGTCAATCCATAATTGAATATTCTATAACATCATGGGGAGGAGGAGCCAAAACATACCTCATTGAAGTAGAGAGAGCACAACGTTCAATTCTTAATGCAAGTGCTGGTCTCCCCTTCCGTTTTCCTACAGAGGAGCTGTATAAAAAAAAGGGGTGTACTAACGGTTAGAAAAACTTTCATACTGCATATCGTGCTTAAACAATATTCTCATCTACGTTAAAACCCAGATCTTTTTAAGTATAAACGCCGCAAAGATATATATGCCAAACTCTAACTTTCAACTCAGCTCTTTTACATAAGTTTTTCTGCATCTTGGGACCCTCTCTTTATAACAAACTTAATAAAGTTTTAGACATATATCCCAGAAACAAATCTACTTGTAAAATAACATTAAGAAAATCCTAAAAACCCTTTACTACCAAGAAACTGAGAATCTGATTATAACCCAATACTAATACTTTTAATTTACTCAGAAACGTAAATCACTCTTATCACAATCTTAAAGAGTGTAATAAGAGTGAGAAACCTCTAATAATGATACTCCAGGATTGCCCCTGTACAATCATTTAAACACACATACACACACACACACAAACACACACACACACACACACACACACACCACACACACACACATACACACACACTCACACACATTTATATATATATATATATATATATATATATATATATATATATATATATATATATATATATATATATATATATATATATATATATATATATATACGCGCGTAAAAACACACACGCTCGCGCACGCCCGCTAATATATAAAACCTACACATACACGCTTTCATATACTCACCTATACACGCTCACTTTTTCCGCCGACTTCCAAAAAGGAGACGGTACTCAATTCGACTGTATGTTCTTTTTTATGTGTGTTACCTCATAACTTTGTACTGGGTGAACCGATTTCGATGATTCTTTTTTTATATGAAAGCTGATAGTTCTCGAGTGGTCCCTTATGAAATTTAATCAAGGTCAGGACCAATGGTTATTGAGTTATTCTTAAATAACTTATATTGAAGTCGGCTGTACAAAATTTTAAATTTTAATTATATAATCTCTTTTATGTATTTCCTCTCTATATTATTTCTTTGTATTATATGTAACCTATCCGCGAGGCGGGGCTGGTGACCTGTAACCTAGGTTTTTAATATAAAACCTATAATAGGCACCAGTCTCTCACAACGCTAGGTCCTTACTATGAACATGGATATTGTCAACAAGTCAGTAAGTTGTGACGAGATAAATAACTGAATTGAATTGATTATTTAATCGGCCAATGTCAGTCACAAAGCTATCTTTGTCAATTGTGGAACCGTAATGCAAATTAGTTACTTCACATTTCTCCAGTTCTTACACACTAAGTTAAAGCTCCATAACACCATTATTTTTTGTGTAACAGACTTGCATCTAGAGTTGGTTGGTACATTACAGTACATACATCCATTGATGCGGATGGAAATTAATCTTGAGGCTTTATGTATGAGGGGGACAGATTCGAACTCTAGAAATTTACGGGCGTTATTCTTATACTACGAGGGCGGCACTGAAAATTTCGGGAATCAAGGAAGTGACACAACATTACTATTTAAAAATGTATTTATTGCTTTTCAAAGTATTCTCCGCGAAATTTGACACATTTTTCCATACGATGGAACCAATCATTGAATCAACCATTCAATTCGGGAGTTGGGGTCTCCAAAATGGCCGTTTTGTAGGCGTCCACAGCTTCTTCAGGTGATGAAAATCTCTGTCCACGCAATTTATTCTTTATTTTAGGGAAAATACAGAAATCACTAGGGCTAAGGTCGGGGCTGTACGGCGCATGGTTTAATAATTCTATGTTTTCATGCTCTAAAGCTCTTTTGTTC